>JAJJMA010000529.1:0-10589 GCA_023529015.1 Papaver nudicaule
TGTGGGTGACTTGATCTTCTGGATTTTGTAGGCGTCGAACAACATGTCGATGTTCTTTCCGCTAAGTTGGGCTCCGTTATCCGATACAATGACCGTCAGGATCCTGAACCTGCAAATGATGTGTTCGAACAAAAACTTGAATACGTCTCGATCTCTGATGTGAGCGAGGGGTGCAGCCTCCACCCACTTGGTGAAGTAGTCAGTGGCGACTATTAGGAATCTTCGGTTGCCAGATCCTGCTACCAATGGACCCACTATGTCGGCTCCTCACTTCGCGAATGGCCAGGGGCTCAACACCGCGTTCAACTCCGTTGCTGGTGCTTTGAATTTTCTTGCAAATTGCTGGCAGGCAATACATCGTCTCGCCATCTCCAATGCGTCTCTGTTCATGCTTGACCAGTAGTAATCTTGTAGTCGAGCTTTCTGCGCTAGGGAGCTTATGCCGCTGTGGTTGCCCTATCTACATAGTGTATGTCTTTCAAATGTGCAGTCCTTCTTCCTTCGTGATGCATCTGAGCAATGGTCCTAGGAACGTAGATTTGTAGAGGATACCTTCCCGGAGATGATATATTGCCGCCCTTGAGATGATCTTCTTGGCATACTTGGGATCTTCGGGCAATGTTTCGTCACTTAAGTATTGATGAAGGGGTACTCTCCAGTCGTCCTCTACCCCGTTTCCTTCTGTGTTTGGTGGGCTGGATACTCCTTCCACGTCCATGGCTTCTTCTCCTGTGGTCTCAGTATTCAACGATGGTTCATACACTCTTCCCACCTTGATGGACGTGGCACTGGGATCTCATAGCATAGATGATATATATGCCAACGCGTCTCCATGTCTGTTGTCCTTCCTCGTTATGTGCTTATACGTGACCTTTTCAATCTTCGCTGTGAGTTCTTGCGCTAGCTTCAAGTATGCGTCAAGGCATAAATCCAGAGTTTGATTTGCCTGATGACGAGTTGTGAGTCGCTGGTAATCGTGACATCCGTGATACCTAGCTCGATTATCAGCCGTAGTGCGTGGATCACTGCTTCGTACTCAACGATGTTGTTCGTGTACTCTCCGAATTCTAACCTGAATGTATGTAGGATCTTGTCTCCTGTTGGGGTTGTTATTACGATTCATATCCCTGCGCCTTCTTTGTTGGAAGATTCATCCACGAACACTTCCACCTGCGAGAGTTGACTGGTTCCAGCAAATCATCAGGATCTTCTTTGTCTTCCTCGGCTCCTGGTATGTCATCTATCTCTTCTTCGTCTTTGAGAGGTAGATCCGCCAAGAAATATGCTAACACCTGTGATTTCTCCGTCGTTCGAGGTTCGAATATGATTTTGAATCGTGTCACCTGTGCATTCCATTTGGCTATACGTCCCACTTTGTCCGAGTTTTGGAGGACTTGGCCAATTGGTGCCTTCGTTAGTACTCTCACCGTATGTGCGTTGAAATAGGTTCACAGCTTCTGCGTTGCGAACACAAGTGCCAGGATGATCTGCTCTATCTTCGTGTAGTTCCTTTCAGCTTGGTACAGAGTTTTGCTGATGTAGTAAATGAGTATCTCTTCCTTCTTGTTTGTTCGAACTAGAACCGCGCTGATTGCACAGCTAGTTGCCGCCAAGTATAAAGTTAATACCTCGTCTTTTTCTGGCCTTTGTAACGTCGGTATGGTTGCCAGGTGCTCCTTAATCTTTTCGAAAGCCTGCTGGCAGTCTTCTGTCCACGCGAACCTGCAGTCTTTTCTTAGTGTGGAGAAAAAATCCTTGCATCTATCTGATGACCTAGCAATGAATCTTCCCAGCGCAGCCAGTCTTCCGCTCAGTCTTTGAACGTCCTTCAGATTCTTAGGTGAGGGCATCTCCACCACATCTCTAACTTTCTCTGGATCCACTTCGATCCCTTTTTTGGTGACCAAGTATCCTACGAATTTTCCGGAGGTTACTCCGAAGGTGCACTTCTCTGGATTTACCTTCATTTTGCAACTCTTCATGGCTTCGAATATTTCTCTGAGGTCCACCAAATGATCTTGTGATTTTAGGCTTTTGACGAGCATGTCATCAACGTAAAACTCCAAGTTCTTCCCAATCCATTGCTTGAATATCTTATCCACCAGTCTTTGATATGTGGCTCCTGCGTTTCTCAGTCCGAAGGGCATTCTTGTGTAGCAATATAGCCCCCTCGAAGTGAAAAAGGCTGTATGTTCTTGATCTTCTTCGGCCAGGGCTATTTGATTATACCCCGAGTATCCGTCCATGAACGACAGTAGTTCGTGACCAGAAGTCGCGTCGACCAGTTGGTCTATGCTTGGCAAGGGATAGTTATCCCTCGGACAAGCTTTGTTGAGATTACTAAAGTCGATGCAGATTCTGACGCCTCCGTTCTTCTTTGGTACTATTACCATGTTCGATACCCACGTTGGGTACATTACTTCTCTGATGAATCCGACATCTATCAGCTTTTGAGCTCCTTTTCCACTGCTTCGTGGTATATAGGGGCTATCTTACTTATTCTTTGCTTAAATGGCGGTGTGTCCGGATTTATCCGAAGGTGATGGGCCACCACCGAAGGATCTATCCCTGGCATATCCTTCATGGTCCACGCAAATACATCCAAATACTCCTTCAGTAGCTCTTTTAGTTTTACTTCCATATCCTCCTCCAACAACGTTCCTATACTCCCCCCTCATGGTCGTTCTTCGGTTCCGATGTTGATTTTCTTCGTTGGCTCGATGGACGAGAACAGTTGTTTCGGAGGTCCTATGGGAGTAACGTTCTGTAATTGCTATTTGTCCCCAGTCGATGTTGATGCCACCATCGCTGCTGGGAGTAGTGATGCTGCTTTGGCCGCCTTGATTTGCTCGTTGTATTCTTCGTATCTCTTCTCTTTCTCCTCTTCCTTTCGCTTTCCTTTATTCTTCTTAAGTGCTTCTTGTACCTCGTTGTGGTGTTTGGATTCGGCTGCGTCACATCTTCGTGCATCTTGTTGGTCTCCTTTGATCTATATTTCCCTGTATGGCGTGGGAAACCTTAGGTGCCGGTGATAAGTTGACGTCGTTCCTCTCAAGCGGTGCACCCAGAGTCTCCCCATGATGGCGTTGTAGGGTGAGGGTGAATCAACGATGCTTCCTCGCCATGGTCTTCATAGGCCCTGTATCTACCTGCAAAACTATCTCTCCCTTCGGCTTCGATGTGGATCCATTGAATCCATATGTACATGTAGATGCATCCATCTGGCCATCCTTCAACCCCATCCGAAGATAAGGTTCATAGAAAAGTACGTTGAGTGAACTTCCTCCATCTATTAGTATTTTAGAAACGTTACACCCGTGGATCGGTAGAGTAACCACCAAGGGATCATTATGCATTTCGACATCCTGATTGATGTCTTTGGTAGAGAATGTGAGCGGAGTCGCCATCCATTCCTCCCATTCGTCGGTTAATCTCCCATTCAATTTGTATACCTCGTGCACCGAGATTCTCCTTCTTGTTCTCAAACTATTACAGATATCTCCTGGTAGTGAAGGTTCGCTCTCCTGCTGGAATGTGATCATATTGAGTGACTTGTATCCTTCGGGGAGTCGTACCGTCTTTTCCTGTGACGCCTGTCCTGGTAACTGAACATATTGCCCTGTCCTGTGCCGTTTGTTGTTGCTGCCGCCTGTCCTGGTAATTGAACATATTGCCCCAAGTCTCCTTGGTTGATATATCTTTGAATCGTGTTCTTCAGGTGTTTTCATGCGTCGGTATCGTGTCTCCGAGTCTGGTGATATTCGCAGTAGTCTTTGTGATTCTTGGTCTCATCTCTTTGCTTACCTCGAGTAGATGGATACGGAAAGTCATGTCGTCCTCCTTCTTTCTTCAAAATCTCCGAGAGTGGTAGGGTCAAGTTGGAATAGAGTATATCTGCGTAGTCTCTTCTTCCTTTGCCCCTCCGGCTTCCCGTCTTTATACCTGGGTTTCTTCTCGAATCTTGATGTGACGTCTCTCTCCGCCGAGCGCTTCCCGGTCTCTGGTGCAGTTTCTACCGAGTTTGTTCTTTGTGGGGTACTTCGATCTTGCGCACGAGGATTATCCCCCTGGATGTCTTCCAACCTGATATATTTGTCTGGAATTACGCGAAGTTCTCCCTCCGTTGCCGGCGTATGAGCATGTAGTTCTACGAAGATAGAAGACGTCATATCCAATCCGAACTTGTAGCAGTTGATGCTGATCTCCGGGTTGACCTTTCCTATAGTTTCACACATCTTTTGCCATCTCTCCGTATACGCCTGAAGTGTTTCTCTTGGCCTGATGGCTAATGCAAATAGCCTATCTAGCCCCGCCTTAGTATCCTTGTTATACATGTAGGTCTCCACAAAGATATTAGATAACTCCTCGAAGGAGTCAATTGAGTTTGGTTTGAGATTGTCAAACCACACCAATGCTATGCCGGTAAGGCTGGATGGAAAATACTGACACAACACTACGTCATTGGTAACCCAGTAGGCCAACACCCGAAGATAGTACTTAAAGTGTGTTGTCGGGTCTGTAGTTCCGTCGTAACAAGTGAAATTTGGCAGTGGGCACTTCGGTGGTATTTTGTTTCGTTCAAGTATGACTGACAGCGGTGCTGTCCTGGCTTCCTGTTTGGCTTCCTCCAGCTTGTATCCTGCTTGCTTATACTTTAATTCCGCCAACTGGTCATGACAACCTTTAGCTGAGTGACCACTTCTCCCATATGTGGCGTGTTTATCCTATTCCTTAGTGAAGAATAGCTTCGTGGCGCTTCTGAATTTACCTCGTCTTCTCCTCTGGTTTGATAGCTTCGGGCTCGTGATTGTCGTTCTCTTGCTTCTGCTCTTTCACGCAATGCTTGATTCTCCTGAATCAAGGCGTATAGAACCTCGTCTTGCTCTTTCTGGTCCTGAAGTAAGGTTTCTAACTGCGCTTCTAGAGGAGGTTCATTCATTCCTTCGGCTCCATTGTTAACTTTGTTGTTAATGATTGGCCCCATTTCATTTTCTGATTCTTCTGACGAGGTCGTTGTGTGAGCTGACACCGAGTTTCCTGTCTGTTCAATGGGGGTGTGTTGAATCTGATCTCACCCTGGATCTTCTTCTTCGGCCGTCTCTCCTGTGGGTAGCGGCATTCCGCACAAAGGATTTTTGTCCACCGTCTGCTCGTTGAGGGCTACTACCGCGCTCCTGTGCGAACTCCGTGGTAAATTGATTGCTTCTTCTAGATCAAGTTCGTCTCCCCTTGAGCTCTTAGCGACTGTAACCTACTCCGTGTTAGCGTAGGTTACTGTCGGCTTCTGGTAGCCAACGACCTTGTTTCGTTAGTCATGGGTTTTTCCACTCCTTTTCCTGTTGACATGCCAGAAGAGAAAAGACGATGGTAATATGTATTTCGACCGTACAAAGTTTTTGTTATACGACTATCTCTTTAAGTATGTCTAAGTTGGTAGTGATGGCTTTTTTCTCTCAACAAAGACTAAAACTATTAGTTGAAAATCGATCTGGTGATTTTTCAAATAAGAAATCCTTTTTTGATGGATTTGGAGGATATCGCCTACTTGCTACTTTTAAAACCAAGTTTGCTTTTCACCACTAAACCATAGCTCACCAGAAGGTGGTATTAATCTTTGATGTTCCTCCAAATCGAGTTATAACCAAGTACAAAAGGTGATAAAAGAAGAAAAACTCAACTGATTGGGATTTTCGTTAAAATCTGGTTGTTTTAAATTTACAAGGGACTGGTTCCTGTTTCTAGCGCCAAATTGTTGATACTAATTTTCCCATATCATACTACAAATAATAACTGTTAAAGAATCGATTGCTTAGGTCATTGGTAGCCTTTGTTCGTTAACAATCAGGGATCTGTTCAAGGGATTGAACGTGTTATCGTTAGTTATTATGAACCAGGAATGCTACCAACCCCAGCCGTAGAATCACCTTGGAGATGATCACCAAATGATGAAAACTATAATAAATATAACTGCAATGATGATTAAAGCAACAATTAACAAGGTTCAGCAGCTGGTGCCTACGTCCTCGGGGGTAAAGCCTGTAGTTTTATTACGCCAAATCAATAAAGTTTTCTCTCGTTTACACTATTAGTCACTTCAATTTGTTATGGATAGAAGTCTTATGGAATCCTGAGAGTATTTATCCAAGAATTCTCACTCCTAGCTATCCTTCCCAAACTATGCGACCCCCATTGATGTTGATGAGAGGGGGTATTTATAGTACTATTGCAGACATCGCTCTTTGATCCTTGGTTCCTTTGTTCTCTTGATGCTCCTTGGCTTGATCATCAATCTTCAGTGACCGCCCTCATCACCCAATCCTAGCTCATCGTACTGCTATGTGGAGGATCCTTGTTGTATCCTTGCGCTGCCGACTTCTTATTGGTCTAGGTTTCTGTTCTCCACCGTTGGTTGGGCCAATCCCAACTCGACAGACGATTTCTTGTCACGCTTTCTACATCATTTAATGCGGTGTGACTGCTCCTTGGCGTGTCTGCTTCCTCATAGTATCATAGGTTGGTGATCCTTTAATCTCCTCCCTTGGATTTCATCATCTCGAGATGAGATACTCCTTCGCCTGGATACACTCCTGTCCTTCGCGACTCATGTTGCTTCAATGTACGACCTTCGGTGATGGCGCCACGTGTACATCCGAAATTATGTATTAACATCTACATTCAGAAACACACCCTTTCAACCTGATCTCAAGTTTCTTCCACTGTTTCCCTCCCTAGATCAACCTCATCCTCTCTGTGACCGAAGCAAGACTTGAACGACCATTGACTTGGTTTAGGCTTGTCTTGTTCGATTTTGATCTCGAGCACTACGAAAGTACACAGAGACGGTACAGTGTTTTTCAGGCAAAAACATTTGGCGACCACAGTGGGAGATCAATCTCTCGGTCCCAGAAGACTTCTCCGAAAGAATGGTTTCTCCAGGGATGACGTTACAAGAAGTCCATATCACCACAAAAAACCATTCTGCTCCCTTCTTTATCGCTACTTCACACCATGACGATGTCACGGAGACCAAGACCAAAGAAATTGGGAGTTTCACCGCCTATGACAGACCAGCAAGGGAGGAAGCGACTCATCTCCTTGAAGATCTATGTGAGCTCTTACATTTCTCAAAGGGACAACGCATAGATACGTTCGACGCCCTTAACCGCATCGCCTTTGAACCAAACCTAACCCCACCTACACCCATGATCTCTGAGGTCTCCGTGATAGCTGATCCCAGACACAAGACATCACCTTCACTAACGAGGACATGATGGCCGAAGAAGGACACAACCACGCCTTGTACATAACCGCCCAGATCAAAGACACCGAGTTCAAGAGAGCGCTAGTCGACACTGGAGCAGCTGCCAACGTGATTTCTCTCAAGACCCTCAGGATCGCCAAGATCCCCAAAAAACAAGTAGTTTACCATCCCATCATGATGAAAAATTTCGAGGGAAACAAGACAAGCACTTATGGGCATGTGCATTTGGAATTAAAGGTGGGGCCTATCTGTACTAAGGCCAAATTTTATGTAATCGAGAGAGAACCTGAATACCACATGATATTGGGAAGACCATGGTTACATGAAAACAAGGTAGTCGCCTCCAGCTATCACCAATGTATGAAAGCAGTCGCAAACAACGGTATTATCCGTATCACTGTATCCACCTCTCCATATTCATCCATATACGACGCAGAGTTCGTAGATCCAAAGGATGTAGAGTCCGGACGACAGAGCAAGGTCTACAGCACACCACTTCCAGACTGGAAGACCATTGAGAAGCACGACCAGCAAGCACAGTCATGCGAAGATACGAGACATAGGGGGAAGATGGCCCAAGGAAGGACTCCCTCGACCGAGGGGAGTGACCCGACGACAGGCCTTCATTCCAAAAGAGCAGTGAATTTCACAACCACTCGGGATGACAAAGGAAGGATCGTTTATCTCCGACGGCAATGTTAGCAATTAGCAGGGGAGACCAGCAACGGCTCTCCCCGCCACAAAGAATGTAACTATAATGAACAACAAGTCGAAGGTGAAGTCCAAGAAGCACCCCCAGAGCTACAAGATGGGACAGACTCTACTACTGACGCTCTTGAAACAATAAATATCGGAACAGAAGGCTTGCCCCGACCTATTTCCATAAGTTTAACCCTTTCCCCTGAAGAGCGCACCGGGTTCATAAACCCACTGAAAGAGTACCAATACGCGTTTGCTTGGACGTATGAGAGGATGCCATAACTCGACGAAAAGCTGGTAACACATCACTTGTCTATCACCCTCGGTTCCAAACCAGTCAAGCAACAACCAAGAAATTTCAGACACGACGTGGAGGAGCAGATAAAAGCCGAAATACAGAAGCTGTTAGCGGCAGGGTTTATCAAACCAATCCAACATACTACTTGGTTGGCCAATGTGGTACCCGTCAAGAAGAAGAATGGTCAAATACGTTGCTGCGTAGACTTCAGGGATCTGAACAAGTGTTGTCCAAAGGACGAATTTTCACTCGCGAACATCGACATGCTTGTAGGCGCTACCAGTGGACATGCCATGTTCTCCTTCATGGATGGATACAACGGGTATAATCAAATAAAGATGTACGAGCACGACGCCCCAAGAACAACATTCCGGACGCCCCTCGGGAATTTCTACTACACGGTTATGCCCTTTGGTATGAAAAACGCAGGAGTTACTTACCAACGAGCAATGACAGCCATCTTCCACGACATGATGCACAAGCAGGTCGAAGATTACGTAGATGATATAGTTGTGAAGTCTAGAACCAGGACGTCTCACCTAGAGATCTTACGACGAGTATTCGAACGATGCCGGGAATACAAACTGAAGATCAATCCTTTGAAATGCGCCTTCGGTGTTTCTTCAGGAAAGTTTCTCGGATTCCAAGTAACTGAAGAGGGAATCAAGGTCGACCCATCCAATACTCAAGCCATTACCACCATGACACCTCCTAGAACGGTACGGGAACTGAAGAGCTTCATGGGAAAAGTGTCTTATATCCGTCGTTTTATTCCAGGACTTGCACAATTTGTGGTTTCATTCACTTCACTGCTAAAGAAAGAAGCCAAATTTGTGTGGTCACCTGTGCAACAAGAAGCATTTCGGAAAATCCAACAACTGCTCCTATCCCTAGCAGTTATGAAGTTCCAGTACGGGAGCAACCGCTACTACTCTATACTGCTTCGAGTAATGTAGCGGTCGGAGCACTGCTAGCACAAGAGAATAAAGAAGGAGTCGAATGCCCAGTCTATTACATCAGTCGTACACTGAAGGATGCGGAGCTACGACCCCAAAGCTGAGAGGGCGTGCCTATCTTTGGTCTTCGCGATACAAAAGTTTCGACATTACCTACTCTCCAACCGAGTTGTACTTATCACAAAGGCGGACCCCATCAAATTCCTTATATCAAAGCCTGCCCTAATTGGGCGAGCAGCGAAATGGTTGCTGCAAATGTCTGAGTTCGATATAGCTTGCATCTCCCCTAAAGCCGTCAAGGGACAAGCAGTGGCAGATCTACTCGCTGCATTCCCAGGTGCGGATTCTACAACCCTACACGAAGAGGTACCAGGAGAGTTTCCCGATGTGGCGTTGGTAAAGGAAGATACATGGATTCTATACTTCAATGGCTCTGCTACCCCAAGTGACAGTACTGGAGGAGCCGGCGTCGTCTTGGTGTCACCAACAGGGGAAGTATTATCTCATTCCTTCAAGCTGGATTTCAAATGCACCAACAACTCGGCGGAATACGAAGCATTCCTTCTAGGATTGTAACTGGTAAAAAAGCAGGTGTAACCCATCTCGAGATTAGAGGCGACTCACAACTACTGGTCAACCAAATGAACGGAGTTTACTCCCTCAAAGAGGTCACCCTAGCCCCGCACAGAACCGAAGCGCAAACACTGCTAGATCACTTTGCTGAAGCTACCATAATACACTGGGCGGACTAGTAAAAGACACGCCGACTGCTTGGCAACGCTGGCCTCCAAGTTACAATTTGAAGGGGCAGAGAAGACCCTGACGGTGAAAAGACGGACTGTCTCCACTTGGCTAGCGGAAGACGAAGCCATACCAGAGAACGATTGGCGTACACCCATCATTGAAGATTTAGGTAGCCATACTTCTGAAAGAAAACTCAGCATCAAAGAATTAAAACACTTTTTCCTCTTCCATGGAGTGTTATACCATAAGAACCCGGATGGATCATTATCGCGTTGTTTGGGAGGACTTGAAGCACAACAACAAATCAGCCACGTTCACGACGAGGTGTGCGGACAAACCCTTATCGTAACCCTATACCGGCGACTCCAAAGACTCGGATACTACTGACCAACGATAGAAGCACAATCTCGAGCTCTCAAGGAGGCGTGTCTTAACTGCCATACCCCTCCACATCAAGTTGAAGCCTTATCTTGTTACCCCGCCGAAGAGGAGAGAACCTTTCATCAAGTACCTCAACGAGAAGGTCTTGTCCACGGATCAACGAGTTGCCAGTTGTCTAATTAAAAGAACCAGAAGATTCATATATCATGAAGGGAAACTATATCGTAAAAGCTATGGGGGAAGTCTGCTC
>JAJJMA010000551.1:0-17263 GCA_023529015.1 Papaver nudicaule
AAGCTTCGGTCTTTGTCTTCATCAGTCTTCGTCTCGATTACCTAAAAATATCCTAGTCCGAGGTTGTAGAGTAAACTTATCAAGGATTGTGTTTTTGTCTCATAAACTTGACAGTTGACTTGAGATAGCAATATCAGTGGGTTCAACCGAGCAATGCTCTAACACCATCTCTGTTGAGATCTACAAGAACCACGTTCTTGTTAGGATTCGGTTCTCTGAACTATACTCAGGTTGTTGTTTGAATATTGATATGTGAAATCGTTCAAACAACTGAAATCAATTAGGTTCACGAAAACTAAAAGTTGGTGGTTTATCTCGGTATCCCCTCCTTTTCAGTCTTAGATGCACTTGTTCTTTTCCCTTTGGTTGCTTCTCACCGTTTGCTCATCCACTGGGTGATCGACACGTTCTCCTTTTCCTCTGTCGCGGTATAAAGTGAGGAGGTGAATAATTTAACACGCGTCTGTCATGCGCAGTCCTACCTAGGCTAAGCGTATCGTGTCCTTCGATTTTCATCACACCTCGTGATGAGATAAAACGCGTGGGGATGGATCAGGTACTTCGTCTTCTCTTCTGCTATCGTGCCCCGACCTTCTATGATTGACACGTGGCTGTCAATATTTATGTATTAACAATAGTGCATGGACATAACGTGCATACGAACCGAAATGATTGCTGCGAAGAGCCTGCGAAGAGCCCGCGAAGAATTGTGGCCACCACACGCCTATGATCCATCGTGTTACGAGCAAGCCTCTATGGAGACAACCTGGGTTGTGGCAACACTTGGTCATGTTGTTTGTACCAAAAAGTGGATTCATAGATTGGATAAAAACAACCAAAAGATAAGTTCATAATCATATTTTTACATATAACTATTAGTGAAGATAAAATCACAACAAGTAAATAAGAAATCAAAACATTTAATCCATTAAATTAGACAGTCATATATTTCATGGGGTAAAAGATGGTTTTAAAGACTTTATTCATCTTTCTTTACAAAATCAGAACTCCATGAGAGCTCATTGAGTTTTAGTGATAGCGAACAGAGGTGACGTCTCCATTTTAGGTAAAATACTCGATCCCCTTTCCTTTATACCTTCCTTTCTATTTATGGGATCTCAAACTCTATGGGGGAGTGGTAGAGAAAGGGAACACGTTTCTCCTCTTACCATCACCAAAATCCCTCTCCCTAGGTAATTAACCTATCATCCTTATCTTAGTTCTCTGGTCTTCTTAGTTTTATTGAGGTGAAAGTCGGTGTAGCTTATTAAGTTGCATTAGCTTAATATCTAAGCATCCTTGGTATTGTTGGTGTGCGTGCTGGTGTAGATTATTATGTTGCTCCTCGCTTAATCGTGCGCTACGTGTTGGTGGAGATATTTTGGTACTCACAGTTTGCCCCTCTTCTTAAGTATTGTTGGAAGAACGATCCTTAAGAAGAAACTTCTCGCATCGCCCATCACGTGGTTTAAGTGGAATTAGCTTCACCTGTTCTTTGATAGAGGAATCTCAGAAAGAATATAAATACAACAAAGAATATATATACTTGCCCCTATTCTTTCTGAGATTCTGAAGTCCTTCTGAATCATCCTGCACCAAAGAGCATCCAAATGTATCTTACCTTTTACTATTTGTATTTGTATGCTTGTCCCTTGTGAGCTTTGTGCTGAAGACGAGTATTTGCCCCATGATAAGGAACGTGGTGTTTGGTGCATGATAAAATGTTTCAGAAGATGTGGGCGCAAGCGTTCCTTGAGCATTTGGCTTCCTTGTTGATGTTGGTATTGTACGCATGTCATGTCGTTTGGGAGCTCTTTGTACTGAGTCGTTTATTTTGTTGTTATTTTTGTGTGTGGCAGCTCGTGTTACTGGGTAGCTCCACCATTGAGTTTCATTGTCACTGTTCTCTGTCCTTTACATAAGGCGTGGTGTTGATAATTGGCCAGGTCCCATGATCTTTGCTGGACTGTTGCAGTTCTCTTGCTACTTTGCGACTCTAGGGATGATGCCTTAGTATGATGCAAGTTTTTCCTGTAGGTTTATTGTCTTGTGTTTTATTCTTGCCCCAGCTTTAAGGAGGTGTAGATGGTGAAAAATGGAGAAGGAATAAAATCGTAAAATCTCCATCTGTTATGCCTTTCCAAGAGGCGATTGCCTACTCAGGCAGATCTCTATAGCTCTACGAGTTCCCTCTTATAGCTTCGGAGTGGAGAGAATGATATCGTAGTGCGATTGCCTGCTCATGCACATCTCTATGGATCATAATACAACCTGTTCTGCAAGCTGAATATGCTCTCTAGGAGTTCTCACTTATAACTCCTCGGGTGGAGAGAATAATATCATAGCACAACGCTAAACAGACCACAAACTCATAATACTACCAATTTACTTCATGCCGACATCGCTTCGAATTCCTCGACATCAGAACTAAATTGCTCACTGGTACTATGGTGGATCATTGATAGAGACGCACCCCCTAGGGTTTCCTCCTCAATGTTTAAATACCTCAGGCCCTCGCCTACTCTCGGTCAAAATAGAGACACACCCTCTCGGGTTTCCTCTCGAAAAACGACTCAGCACCTGAGTCTCCACAAAATACGCCACAAAATACTTAACCTTGGCCAAAGGCCAAGGCCGTGTCCCCTAGGCCATGGAGCCATATTCATGGCGCCACAACTATTTGGCCTTGGCGAAAAGCCAAGGTCGTGGCCCCTAGGCCATGGCGCCACAACTATTTGGCCTTGACCAAAGGCCAAGGCCATGGCGCCATATTCATGGCGCCACAAGTATTTGGCCTTGTCCGTGGCCCCTAGGCGATGGAGCCACAACTATTTGGCCTTGGCGAAAGGCCTAGGCCATGGTGCCATATTCATGGCGCCACATCTATTTGGCCTTGGCCAAAGGCCAAGTCCGTAGCCACCAAGGCCATGGCGCCACATCCATGGCGCCATACAAGTATTGTCCTTGGCCAAGGCCATGGCTATAACGCCATAACGACATACTCATGGCACCACACCAAGTTGGCCTTGGCCAAAGCCAAGACCTTGGCTATACAGTCATAGTGCCATATTCATGGCGCCACAAATTCTTAGTCTTGGCCAAAGGCCAAGGCTGCTACTACGAGGCCATGGCACAGTATCTATAGCGTCATACTTATTTTGGCCAAAATCATGGCCATAGCCACGCAACGCTGCTTAGCTCAACGCAACTACGCAACATCTGCATACTACACGAGATATCAAAACATCACACGGGGGGATCACTTTAGGGGTATTGGTCTGGCGTTCTACGATAGTGTTTTAGGTGTAAAACAATAAAGAGAATCTGAGGGGTAAAGTGTGAAGTGTGATGCTGTAATAAGAAGTTGTAATGGTATTCGAGAGGTCAAGATCGACCAAGACTCGCCTAAACCAAGAAATGGCCGTTCGAGTATTGCTTCAGTTACAAGAAGAGGATATAGGGTTGGTTTAGGGAGGGAAGCAGAGAAAGATGAGATCAGAGAATTGCTATAATTTCTGTAATGTTGATGATTAAATTGCTAAGAAAGAATGGATATTCAATTCTCACTAGATATTGAATGATGAATGAGAAGAGTTAATCAATTATCGATAAGACAGATTGATTATACTTGCACTGAATTAAACTGTTTGTTCTGTTGAACTTGAACTGTCTTTCCAAACTAGTCGAGTGACCTATTTATAGCAATAGAATTCCAACTGATCTCGTAAGAAGTGGAAGAAGTGGAAGAGTGGGAGTGAGGAATGAGTGGGGTCAGTTGTTAAGAGTCTTACGCCTAATAATAGGGAAGACGAACAACCCACTACCTTATCCCATCTTTCCAGCAACGTTCACACGACTTAGTGTCTTTCCCGTTGAGTGATTGAGCCATTGCAATCACACGTGCCGTAGACCGTCAAACCAAAACCCTAAAGAATATCCCTCCATGTAACTAATCTTGATTCTCGTAAGATTCGTTAAATATTTGTTAAGTCAAAGATGACTAGGTGCAAGTCGTACCAATTACTGGTAAACTCAGGACTTTGCGTAAAGATAGAGATTAAACGATAAGCTTGTATATCTCTTTGAGATTTGGTCTAAGGATTGAGCCGGGCAATCGCCATTTAAACCAATGAGATAAGTCTAAGGATTGAGCCATGCAACCGCCATTTATACTGATAAGATAAGATAAGTCTAAGGATTGAGCTATGCAATCGCCGTTTAGACTGAGAGGACAACTCTCTGTGGCAATAGTCAAGTAAATACGACTCTCAATTTGCCATAAATATGAGAAATTGGCTTGTGGCATGTAATGCACCAATTCTCTGAGTAATGAAGACATATGAATGTCCAAAATAATATAAGTCATAGCCATGAGCCATGATTAAGCATTATATCACTGATTTATAGAAGCAAGTCCATAATCAGGAAAAACAGACGAATGATGCTATCACAGCGTAGCCATCATCAAGAATGCATAAGCATTGCCAATTAAAGACCTAAAGATAGGACATAATAATAATAATAAGCCATTTTACATGGCATAATAATCCTTTTAGGAAGTTAGGCATAGGACGTAAAAGGATAAGCCATAACATTACGTTATTTTCAGATTTCTTGACAGCTTGCATGTCATCCATTCATAAAATCATCCAGGCCAGCCTATATTCGATAAAAATCCCAAATTTTAGTATGTTATAGGGAACTCACAGAGGAAAAACTTTCGTGAAGGAAGCACCCCCTAATTGTTCACGGATTGGGCTGTAAAAATCATCCTCCAAGGAAATTCGTAATCTGCCAGATTTCCGAATTTGATTAGGAAACTAGAGTATTATGGACTCAATAAAATCCATAATCCTCTAGGACTTGGATAAGTGGGACCCATAAATAGAGGGGAGGCTAGGAAAAGATATACTCTAGCTCTAAGAGAGCAAAGATAACCGTGAGGGAGAGGACGACCATGGACCTCCATGAGTACAAGCGAGAGGAAGCCATAAGGCCTCCACAAATTAGGCGAGGGAAAGCCATAAGGCCCCCATAAATTAGGCTAAGCATGGCCATAAGGCCTCCAATATTTGGCCAAGGCACGACTTTGGGCCTCCAAGAGTTTGGCCAAGGCATAGCCGTGGAGTTCCACAAGTTTGGCCAAGTCATGGCCGTGATCCTCCAAGCAATAAGCTAGGGCATGGCCGTGGATATCCAAGAAACTAAGCAAGGGGGATCCATGGGCATCCAAAGACTAGGCAAGGGGTGGCGTAAGGCCCCCAAGAAGTTAAGCAAGAGTGATGCCATGGGCATCCAAAGATAAAGCCAAGCTATAGACGTGGATGCCCAAAACTAAGGGCAAGGATGGCCGTGGGCATCCAAAATCAGGCCAAGGAGGTGGCGTGGGCACCCAAGTGCCAAGGAAAGCTAATGGTCATGGATATCCAAGGTTAGGGCAAGCTAATGGCGTGGACATCCAAAGGCTAAGGCAGGGCGATGGTCGTGGGCCTCCAAGAACTAAGGCAAGGAGAATGCCATGAGCGTCCAAAGATTAGGCTAGGGATTGTCGTGAGCATAAGTATTAGGTTAGGGATTGCGTGGACACCTAAAACCAGGCCAAGGTGTGGCCGTGAGCGTCCAAAAGCTAGTGCAAGGAGTGGCCGTGGGCCTCCAAGGGTTAGGCGAGCTAAAAGGTGTGGATACCCAAAGTTAGGCCAATGGAGTGGCGTGGACATCCAAAGCTAGGCCAACGAGATGGTCGTGGATACCCAAAGCTAGGCCAAGGCAATGGCGTGGGCATCCAAAGCTTGTGGCGTGAATTGCCTAGGGTTTGGCTCGAGCATGAGCTAGGCTAACGCGCATGCATAGGTACTTTTATGTATAGGCTAGGGATATGGACCATGCTACTAGGCTAGGGTCGTGAGATATCAACATATGGCCAATGGAAACCAAAATATCTTATCCCTATTGTAAAAATAAATTCATACCTTATCTCGAGCTATTCCAGGATGCCAGAAATTGATGCGAAATTACTCCTGTGACCTCCTCGCCAAAAACCACCATCAACAGATAGTTAGGAAGAAACTGATGGAGATGATGGGCAGTTATACAAAGATGGTGCGAGTGGACATGTTCTACACAACCCAAGCAGTTACAGAAACCAACTCATGTTCTCCACTCCTCCACTCTTCCACGACTCCCACCTTCTCTATCGAGAGATCTGGGGTTCAATACTATAAATAGAGACTTCCTCTATCTTCCAATGCAAGAGATTCAGAACACCAGAGCCTCAGAACGTGAGCAAAAACCAGATTCTGAGTATTCAGCACACTTCTACCCTTTGGAGATCTCCACTCACACCTACGACGGAGGTCTTGAACTCCTACACCCAGAAACACACATTCTCAGCCTGATCTCAAATTTCTTTCACTGTTTCCCTCCCTAGATCAACCTCTATCCTCTCTATGACCGAAGCAAGACTGGAACGGCCATTGACTTGGTTTAGGCTAGTCTTGTTCGATTTTGATCTCGAGCACTACGAAGTACCCAGAGACGGTACATATGTTTTTCATGTAAAAACATTTGGCAACCACAGTGGGAGATCAATCTCTCGGTTTCAGAAGATTTTCTCAAAAAATGGTTGAACTCAGGACAGGGTCAGACAACAAAAATCCTAACTCTTCAACTGAAGCCGCTCCAACTTCCAGCGCAACACCTTCCAATCCACCCACAATCAGCGTCGTGCCCAGCATCCAGACCACCCACGATGCTTCCCCTGTAATATCTACTGTCTCAGCCAACCCTGTCACACTCATCGTCACGCCTACTCCAACTCTCCTGGCGTTGCCTCGGTAACCCCTGTTGTTCCAGCGGCTCATGTCGTCCCAACAACTCCTGCAAATCCAGTTAGCACGCTTTGCAGTAACCCCTCTCCTTCGATCAGAATCAATGTTACCACCGTAAAGGAAAAGGAAGTGCCAAAGAAAATAACCACGGAGGGTTAGCCAAACAACAAGACAATCTTACTGAAGACCAAATCAATTTGTCGCTACCCAAGTTGGGGTCTTGGCTTGTCACAAAACTCTTAACTACGAAGCCATCATCAGGTTCACAAGCCAAAGGAACTCCCAGGACTGCTCCTGGTACGCTGTGATCCACATCTGGGATGATGAGACGATCCCTACTCAAACAGAGACTCAACAGGAAAAGAACCACAACCCAAATATGTTACTAAAAAACGATTTGGATAGACTACTCCAGAACCCAGAGAAGGAGACGACGCTACAACTGGTGGAGCTCTGCAAATTGATCCCCGTCTACCGAGCCCTCTATGGAACCACAAAAGATCTGCCACGACTGTACCAACACTGCTGGAGAGGACCAAACTCCTGAGAAGCGGAGATACCCACAGTGACAGCAGCCTGATCAACAAGCAGCACAACGAAAACTTACCATCCATGAGTGCCATCAGCAAAGGGAGTAAGAGGAAGAATCCAGATACAGAGGTAACACACCCAAAGCATGCAACTTCAGGATCAACTTCGAGAACTCCAGCTGACAACATGATTCAAATCACAACACAAGTCAGAGAGTCATGAGTCACGACGCCACAGAGCCATGAGTCATGACGCCACAAGTCACGTCGCCCCAAGTCACGGTACCACAACTGAACCTGCACTATTATGGAGTAATAAAGCCTTAAGGAGCAAAGGAGCTCATAGTACCCGTGACGAGGATGACCAAGAGAATGACGACGAGACATGGGGGCTTCCAGAGTTACCACTGTAGCCAGCCATGAACTCCAGGGTTTGGACTCTCAAGACAACCTGAACAGAACAATCCAACTTTGTTACTCGATCGAAAGACACCCCTGGAGAATCAAGAAGAGGAGGCGCATCTCTATCTCGTCCACACTAACCCCCTAATCCGGAAGATCCCTCTCCCATGGGATACTCCTCACCGGAAGGAAAAGACCCAAGCAGCTAAGGATTGAGGAAGCTCGTGAAACCTTTGATAACAGGAGACTCGTTAGCAAGCAACAGGGACGTCGACACAACACCACTCAAGGGGATTCCAAACAACAATATGGATCAAGCACAAGACGCAGATCCGCAACAACGACAACGAGAAGCGCAAGAGCCAAAGCCTAAGACGATTCCCCAGACTCATTATCTTCAACTAAAGAAAATGCTTCACTTGTTCGAGCCTTCACCATCCCCGGAGAGCCAACACACAAGAATGTTGAAGGAAGCCGACGGACAACATGCTTTTGCACGAGGAAAGGCGAGCTCAACGAGAGACGTTGATAAGATATCAGAAAACATGGCTGGGGACTCCTCGCCACAACCGTTCTTCGCTCCACCGAACACCGTTAGAAATACTGGTTTCCACGATCTGATCAGTTGGGGAATTCCATCAAAGGAAGACGTAAAGTACAACAGATACGCTCTGTCTCTACCAAAGTGCTTCATCGTCATGGAAGGACCTACTCGAGCACAGACATCCATGCAACAGGGGACTATCCGCTACATATCTTTTGAAGGAAGGAGGATCCAAAAAGAAGAACTCTAATCAACACCGACATCACTACCGACGCCTCTACAAAAACTTGAAACCCACCAGGTACTCCTTGTTACAAGAGTTTTGCAAAGAAGCAGAAATAAGCTTACTACTCTAACAACGAGATCGTGTACACGCCAGGGTTCATATCTTTGCAGAATCTTCCTGGTAGCAGCGCCACCAAGTCTTCATCTTTCGAGCAAGCTAGCAGTATCATGGTTGTGGCGCTCCTCTCAGCTATCACTAGCAACGAGTATCCAACATCCTCCGGTGGCAACCCAGATTCAAAAGGTGACAGAGTGGATTGTTTAAAGTGCAAGGATTTCAAAAACGTACCCATAGGTGGAGAATAGGAAAGACTTCCTACACAACATCTGTTCACTTAAGATTCTACCACAACATGCTAGAATGACACATCATCCCGAATAATCAACAAGGAACAATCACCATTACGAGGGAGGATGAAGATTCTAGAGTCCCTGGAGCAAGCAGTGTGGGAGCATGAGTCTTAATACGGGGTTCAAATGTATTTGTCTCACTAGACCCTCACAATTTTCAAATTCTCAAATACCTCCCACCATAAAATATTCATGTAGCCCCACACCTTTCACCATAAAAACATTCTTGTGACTCTGCAATCGTGAAGCCACAAGATACCTTCCACAAGAATTATCTCCGTGGCTCCGCACTCGTGGAGCCACGAAACACCTTCAATTAAAAAATTATTTATGTGGCTTCGTGCTCATGGATCCACGAAACACCTTTCACAAAAATTCCCACAGCGTCACAAAAGAGAAAACTACCTTTCCCCCAAGATGTCTTTTACAATAGGATGTTTCCCTAAACTTAGCCTCACCAGATGTTTCCACTACCATATATCCTCTGTGACTCCATAGAATGTCCTCTCAACCTTCATTAACCCTCTGGATCAACATCATTACCTACAGCCTCAGCGTTAGAGTTACCAATACTATAACCCATATTATGGAGAAATTATTTTATTTTGAGTCTCCATAGAGCAAACCTACTCTGGAGACAAACAAAGGTGCTTTCACGACTACACACCAAGTTCGCTGTACGACGGCCTTCACAAAAACGAGAAACGCGGAAGATTGGTAAAAGATCTGAAGGTGATTTTTGGACACCATCATCCTGCTGGTGTCTACTATTATGTGCTAAAATTTTCTAGCAATTCAGTTCTTGGTTTAAGAGATATGGCGAATAAACACTACAGTACACGACGAAGTAAGTGGACATAACGTATATATGAAGCCAAAACGATTGCTGCAGAAATCTCGTGAGGAATTTTTGGGTGAAATCCGTACACAAACTCCATTTTAATGTCTACAACTATGTGGTAAAATTTCATACAATAACTCCATGTGGTTTGAGAAATATGACGTGAACATTGGAGAAAAGAAAAGTTGTCAGAACTTCCTGCGCCAACAACTTTCGTTGTGAAGAAACAGCTGGTTTGAGAAATCCACAAGGAATTTTGGAAAGATGTTTGGACACAATCTCTTTTTGTATGTCCCCCAGCACATACTAAATTTTGTGTTATTCCAGAAAGGGGTTTGGGAGATACGACACAAACACTACAGCATATGCGAGACGTGCAGTCCAGACTGCTATGCAAAATTACGTCGAGAACTGCGGATAATCTATGAGGAATCTTGGGAAGATTTTTGGACACAACACTCTCCTGTATGTATACTATCATGTGTAAAAATTTCGTAATGATACAACAAGTGATCTAGGAGATATGATGCAAACACCAGGGAACACGCAAGACGCGAACTGTCAAAATTTACAACGAAATACTCCTAGAACTTTACTACTCAGTAAAGACGGCGAGGTAAACATATTAATCAAGTAGTTCGCTTATTTTAACTCCAACATCCTCTTCAACAATTGGGGACTTGGCGCAATCATCATGCTTTGGAATAATTCTCTATAAGGGGATACTGAGAGTATGGGATCCCCACAATGAACACATTAAGAGGATATATAAGACGGGAAGACACATGTTCTACACCAATATTGGATACATTCGAATCTACATCAGAAACAAGAATGCGATTGGCTTCCTCGGTGTCTCTCTACTAACTGCTACTGCCGGCTAACACTGGATTGGTCATTATTTCGTAAAACGTCGGTGCTCCACGTACCTCACTCAGCACTACAAATTCAATTTTGAACACCAATGGCCGCTTCTTACTCACTGGAGAGTACACCACCCAAGCTTACACCAAAGGTGTTGCTCAGAAGATTAGCTAATTGCAGAACCACTAGCCAAGTGGAGACGGTCAAGGAGAAACAAGGACCTGATCACGACAACGAAAGAAGGAGGAAAAGTTCTCTGCTAAAACGCGTAAAACCTCTCCTTTCTTTTTATTCTTGGATAAGACCTAGCTTAAGTATGTATTGACATACATAATACTGGGAATCCCGCTAAGCGTGGTATGCCCTTCCCTAGAAAAGCCATGGTGCCACAAAGGTTGTGGCCCCATGAAGCCCATAACGCCACAGAAGGAAAAAAAAAGTGTGGGTTGGCTGTGGCCACCATGGCGCCACGGCCATGAACCTTCATCCCGCTATCCTACTTGCTCACAATGTCGTGGCCCTTTTATTTCCGTACTTGGCCATGGTAGTGCCCCACCATGACACCACCCATCTTATCTCACCCTTAAAAAAAATAATAATAATAAAAAAAATAGCCAACTACACTGCATACCAACAGAAACCTATTTTAATCTCTGCTAGTGTTGCATTATGAAAACCTGAAATCGGTAGAACTGGTCTCACCATCTGGTGCTTAGTATGAAACATTATTGTTCCACACTAACCAGGGGATTTAATGTAGATGGTGAAAAATAGAGAAGGGATAAAATCGTAAAATCTCCTTATGTTATGCCTTTCCAAGAGGCGGTTGCCTACTCAGGCAGATCTCTATAGCTCTACAAGTTCCCTCTTATAGCTTCCGAGTGGAGAGAATGATATCGTAGTGCGATTGCCTACTCATGCACATCTCTATGGCTCATAATACAACCTGTTGGAGAGAATAATATCATAGCACAATGCTAAATAGCCCACCAACTCATAATACTACCAATTTACTTCATGCTGACATCACTTTGAATTCCTCGACATCAGAATTAAATTGCTCACTGGTACTATGGTGGAGAATTGATAGAGACGCACCCCCTCGGGTTTCCTCCTCAATGTTCAAAGACCTCAGGCCCTCGCCTAATCTCGGTCAAAATAGAGACACACCCTCTCGGGTTTCCCCTCGAAAAACGACTCAACCTGAGTCTCCAATGAAAACCTCAGATGAACCACAGCTCTAGGCTCTTCCACAGCTCCCTGAGTAACATACAACAACTTAAACAACTCAAACGCACCTAAGCAGGTCATAGCTTTGAGAAACATGCACCAACTCAAACGTGCCTAAACAGGTCATGACTTGACCAAAAGATGGTCTAACATGCCAAAGCTCAAAGACAACATGGCTTAAGATACTATGGCCTAAAAATGCCATTGCCCAAGTGCACGAACATCCCATAGTCGAAATCGTGGCCTAATACGCGACAAAATACTTAACCTTGGCCAAAGGCCAAGGCCGTGGCCCCATATTCATGGCGCCTCAGCTATTTGGCCTTGGCCCCTAGGTCATGGCGCCATATTCATGGTGCCACAACTATTTGTCCTTGGCCAAAGGCCAAGGCCGTGGCCCCTAGGCCATGACGCCATATTCATGGCGCCACAACTATTTGGCCTTGGCCAAAGGCCATAGCGCCATATTCATGGCGCCACATCTATCTGGCCATGGCTATAACGCCATAGCGCCATACTCATGGCGCCACATCAAGTTGGCCTTGGCTAAAGCCAAGGCCATGGCTATACGGTCACAGCGCCATATTCATGGCGCTACAAATTCTTAGTCTTGGCCAAAGGCCAAGGCTGCTACTACGAGGCCATGGCACAGTATCCATAGTGCCATACCTATTTTGGCCAAAATCATGGCCATAGCCATGCAACGCTGCTTAGCTCAACGCAACTACGCAACATCTGCATACTACACGAGATATCAAAACATCACACGATGGGATAACTTTAGGGGTATTGGTCTGGCAGTCTACGACAGTTAGGAAGAAACTGATGGAGATGATGGGCAGTTATACAAAGATGGTGCGAGTGGACATGTTCTACGCAACCCAAGCAGTTACAGAAACCAACTCATGTTCTCCACTCCTCCACTCTTCCACGACTCCCACCTTCTCTATCGAGAGATCAGGGTGAGTTCAATACTATAAATAAAGACTTCCACTATCTTCCAATGCAAGAGATTCAGAACACCAGAGCCTCGAAACGTGAGCAAAAACCAGATTCTGAGTATTCAACACACTTCTAGCCTTTGGAGATCTCCAGTCACACCTACGACGGAGGTCTTGAACTCCTACACCCAGAAAAACAAATTCTCAGCCTGATCTCAAGTTTCTTTCACTATTCCCCTCCCTAGATCAACCTCTATCCTCTCTGTGACCAAAGCAAGACTGGGACGGCCATTGATCTGGTTTAGGCTAGTCTTGTTCGATTTTGATCTCGAACACTACAAAGTACCCGGAGACGGTACATATGTTTTTCAGGTAAAAACAGGAGGTATGTAGTATCGCCTTGCCCCAGCAGTAGGAAGTACACAACTACTTGACGGGTATGTGCTCAGTAACAACATGAGAGTCCGTTGTTCAATGGAGTGAGGATCAAGTTGGCAGCAATGTGAGGATCATGTTGAAGTTGGCAGCAGTGTGAGGATCACTGTGTAGCCGTGTGAGGATCACTGTGTAGCCGTGTGAGGATCATTGTGGAGCCGTGTGAAGATCTAGTGCGCAAGTGTGTGAGTACACAACGATTTGAAGGTTAGGTATTGAGGGTCGTCGAGTGCGCAGCAACTCAATCCTCCAACTATTAATGGGTGTAGCATATGTTGGTGTGATATGACTCTTAGACAAGCTCCTTTGGCTTCTCACTGTAGATGGTGAAAAATGGAAGAGGGACAAAAATGAAAAATGACTCTCTCATTATGCCTTTCCAAGAGGCAATTGCCTACTCAGGCACATCTCTATAGCTCAGAATACAACCTGTTCTGCAAGCTGAATATGCTCCATATGAGTTCTCTCTTATAACTCCCGGGTGGAGAGAATAATATCATTATGCAATGATAAATAACCCACCAACTCATAAAACCACCGATTTACTTCATGTCGACATCGCTTCGAATTCCTCGACATCAGAACTAAATTGCTCACTGGTACTATGGTGGAGAGTTAACTGAGACGCATCCTCATGGATTTCCTCTTAAAACACGACTCAACATCTGAGTCTCAATGAAAACCTCAGAAATATCGTTGCTCTAGGCCTGTCCAGAGCTCTCTGAGAAGTATACAACAGCCTAAACACAGTTGGGCATGCCATAATCTGAACACAGAATGTCCTAGTATGCCATGGCTAAGCATGCCATGACTTAAAAATATGCCATGACCCGAGTGCACAGACATGCCATAATCGAAGTGGCGTGGCCTAATGCGCCACAATAGGCCAAAGCCAAGGTCGTGACCACATGCCATGACGCCATGCTCATGGCGCCATAAAAATTGGCCTTGGCCATTGCCATCAAACTATGACGCCACAAAATATTTAGCCTTGGCCTTAGGCCAAGGCCGTTGCTATAAGGTCATGACATAACATCCATGGCGGTACATCTATTTTGGCCAAGACCATGGCCATAAAGCCATGGCCATACAACGCTGCTTAAGCTCAACGCAACTACGCAACATCTGCATACTACACGAGATATCAAAACATCACACGGGGGGATAACTTTAGGGGTATTGGTCTGGCGGTCTACGACAGTTAAGAAAGAAACTGATAGAGATGATGGACAGTTACAAGAAGGTGGCGCTGAGTGGACACGTTCTACACGACTCTGGCGGTTCCAGAGCACAACTCATGTTCTCCTCTCCTCCACTTTTCCACGACTTCCACCTTCTCTGTCGAGAGATCCGGGTGAGTCCAACACTATAAATAGAGGCTTCATCTATCTTCCAAGGCAGAACAACTAGAACACTTGAAAACACCATAACCTTAGAAAAAATATACCTGAGTATTGAACATACTTCTATCCTTGGAGATTTCCAGTTACTCTTATGACGGAGATCTTGAACTCTTGCACCCAGAAACACACATCCTCAACCTGATCTCAAGTTTCTTTCACTGTTTCCCTCCCTAGATCAACCTCTATCCTCTCTGTGACTGAAGCAAGACTTGAACGACCATTGACTTGGTTTTGGCTTGTCTTGTTCGTTTTTGATCTCGAGCACTACGAAAGTACCCAGAGACGGTACAGTGTTTTTCAGGCAAAAATGTTTGGCGACCACAGTGGGATATCAATCTCTCGGTTTTGGAAAGTTTTCTTAAGATGTCTGAACTAGGAACGAAATCTAATGCGGAAAAACCTAACCCCCACATCAATACCCCAGCCTCAAACTCTACGAGAACAGGCCCCGGCATCAGTCATCCACCATCAACCAAAACCCAGGCAAACAACAAGGAAGGGAAGAACCTGTTAGCGACCCTAAGTGTAGACTAAGTGACCCGGCGACATGATAGCCTCGCCAACCAGCAGGCGAACATCACTGCTTCCCTAATGGAAATTACAACTTACCTCAAATCCATTGCAGAGAAATTGCCAAACGCTCCCACCGTCCTAGCAGTAGAAAGAATCATCGCACGAACGAATGATGAATCGCTTTGTGAAATAGTCTACAGCCCTGAAGACTCACTACAAAAGAGACAGGAGAAGGCTATGGTTCAACGCCACCAAACCCCTACTCCATTAACTCAGAAGCTCCCGCGAGACTACACTACCTCCTCCTTCCCAACGTATGATGGAACTGGTAACACACGTGAGCACGTTTCACGCTTCATAGAATCCCTGAAGGAGTATGGGTACAATCACAACTTGAGGCTCCACGAATTTCCAAAATCCCTCGTCGGGGAGGCCTACCAATGGTATACTTGTCTCACGCCAAAGGCCACTAGTACCTGGAGTGAGTTGGTGAATGCATTCTTCAGGGAATACCTCTTCGGAAAGGTTACACTTTCTGATCTAAGCAAAATGTATCAGAAAGTTGGTCAATGCCCAGACAATTGTGTAAAGAGATTCAGGGAACAAGCGATCGGCTGTTGCGCCCCAGACATACGGAACCACAGCTGGTGGAGGTCTGCACCGGTACCATCCGCCATCTATCGAGCTCTCCTAGAGGACCTTCAATTCCATACTCTTTCCGAACTTCAGGAAGCAGCAGCACGATCAGTGATGATAATACCTACTTTGAAGAAGAATAGTCGATTCCTGAAGTATGGAAGATTTATGATGCCGACAAAACCCTTGGGCCTGGGAGCTCGCTCTCGGTGGATGATAGCAACAAGAAAAGGAAAGCAGAAAAACGCCTCTCTGAACACATAGTGCAGGACCCAACTTCAACGACCTTGATGGTAAACTTAGCACAGACGCCGGAGGAAAGCTTATGGCAACAACAAGATGGGATCAATCTTCTGAGAGACATCTCATAAAGAGAGTCAAGAGAGCTGCTGGATTCCTGGATTCGAGACAAGTCGATAGAATTGCCTGAAATTCTGAAATCTCCCACTCCCGAAGAAATGGTGCATCATCGATATTGTCATTACCACAGAAGGATCAGCCACGCCAGAGTCCAGTGTTAGAGCTTCAGACGCATCCTCAGAGATCGTATCAAGAGATCGTATCATCAAGGCTAAAACACATTCTGATGAGCTACATCGAAGACCTTCATGCATTCAAACCCTTACAATCATTAAGGAGACAGTAAATCAAAAGGTGGAAAGCATGATGCACCAATTGTGTGAAGTCCTTTGCTTTTCAAAACCTCAACGCAAAGACATGTTTACGGCGCTGAACTACTTGGTATCAGGAAGACGACAACCGTTCGGAGAAAGAGAGGCCCAACATCTGCCGACACGAAGCGAGGCCTCTGTAAGATATGACTGGGGACTGTTAGCTAGGCAAGGTTGGGGACTTCTCACCACTGTGCGTTTGTGTGACATCGCATTTACCAACAAGCTGGTGGACCCGGGGACGAAAATCAATATTATTTCCGCCAAGACACTAGAGGCTGCAGGGATCTCACTACACGAAGTTGCCCACTCCCCAACGACGTTAGAAGATCCAGAAGGAAGATCAATAGTGACCTATGGACAAGTAACTCTACAATTGAAAGTAGTTAAAGTATAGACAGAGGCTGAACTCCATGTCATCACACAAAGTTTGGAATATGACATGATTCTAGGTTATCCTTGGTTCAACAACAATCGAAGCTTGCTCAGCGAGACCGCGACCCCACCAGGAGCCTCGAGTCAGTCTGAAGACCTCCAAATAGCAACAATGTCTCTGCATGGAGTCCATGGATTACAGCTGAGGACGTACACACGTCTAAGTCCTGGCTAAGCCCGGAACATCCAGCGTAATCCAAGTTTGGCCTAATCTGAATGGTGGACGGTTCACGAACCGGTACGCAAACCAGAATTCGGATTTCTACTGAGTTCCAAGGTGACTGAACATTTCGCGAACCTAGGTTTCGGTTACTTTGGCTGGTATTCAGATTAAGTGAATATTCTTTCAGAATTT
>JAJJMA010000578.1:0-14379 GCA_023529015.1 Papaver nudicaule
AATCTCTAGGCGTATGGGAGGTAATCATTCAAAGATTTCAGAAAAAACTAAATATATGGCAGAGAAAATATCTGACCAAAGGTGGGAGAATATGCTCATTAAGAGTGTATTATCCAGTTTACCTATCTATTACCTGACATTGTTTCAAATGCCGGCATCGGTTGAAAGGCAAATGAATACGATTATGAGGCATTTTCTTTGGGGAACAGTTGGTGGGAAACCTAAGAAAGGATGGGTGAGTTGGAAGAAGGTTTGTTTGCCGAAAGAAGGTGGTGGCGTTGGTGTTAAGAAGTTGAGGCTTATGAACAGGGCATTACATGCAAAATGGGTATGGAGATACTGGAATGAGGAACAAGCACTATGGAGAAGGGTTATACATCATAAGTTTGGAGGTAATCGTAGAGCTTTTTTCCTTAATCAAACTAATAAGACTGTTGGAAAAAGTTTGTGGTCTGGAATCTTAAAAAGCAGCAAGGAAGTGATTCAAAACACTACGTTGCGTGTGAACAGTGGTGATAGAATTTTGTTTTAGAGAGATCCTTGGTTGAATGGGCAAGATTTAAAATCAATTTTTCCGTATCTTTTCAACATCAGTAGAGTACAAGAAGCCACTATACAAGACTGTTAGGATATCAACAATGGAAATAACTGGGACTTGGCGTTCTGTAGGCCACTGAAAGAGGATGAAATTGAAGAGATAGCGCACTTACTAAATTTGATGTCTACTGTTAACATAGCTAATGAGGGCGAAGATGAAAGAATTTGGCAGCAAGGGAGGAAAACTTTTTCTGTGGCAGAGTGGTATAAGGCCTTAGAAGTGGATGGATTGCTTGTGTTTCCGCATAAGTGTTTGTGGAATCCAAAAATCCCACAGAAAGTTGTATTTTTCGTCTGGAATTTGTGTTACAACGCGGCTCCAACTCAAGACACTTTCAGAAACTCAATTGGGGTTAATACTTGTTTACTGTGTAAGAAAGATGCAGAAACAAATCAACACATCTTCTTGCACTGTCAAACTACTAGAGACGTTTGGTTATATTTCATGAAATGTTACAAACTTCAGTGGGTGTTTCAAAAGTCTGTACGAGATGCAATCTGGGAGTGGCAGAAGAAGAAGGGAGGTAGCAGCAGCATTAGAAAGAATATTTGGGACATAATTCCCTTTGCTATATGGTGGTCAATATGGGTAGAGAGAAATGGAAGGTTCTATAATGGCAAGTACAAGACTCTTGATGAAATCATCAACTCTGTCAAGATGTTCATTTTCAATTGGTGTGTAGGTACTAAGGTGTTTGAAGGTATTTCATTGAACACAATCTTGTTTAACTAGGAGGCTGTAATGCATTAGGAAATCAGTCTTTTTCGGCTTTGTTTTGTTTTGGTTTTCAGCTGAGTGTGTAGCAATGTAATCAAGCTACTTGTTTTGGTTTCTTCAGTTGCTTACCTCCTTGGTAAGAACTGAAATTTTAATAAATATTGCCCTTTATGAGTAAATTTTTTTTCAGAATATCTAAACATATCATACTACTTATCTGTTTAACTAGTTGAACACAGTTAATGGATGTCCTATCTTCCATGTTATCAACATGCTCTGATCACTGACTAATTTTTATGATCATATTTTTCTTCAAAACATCGTAAATTGTTTTCATTGATTTTTGAAAAAACAAGAACTTAAATTTTTTATTATTATTTTCATGAGTTTAAGCAGTATATGTATATGGGTTTTTATTTGATCTTAATCAAAATCATATGTTTTTAGTTTAGTTTTTGACTAAAATATAAATGATGTATCTTGATTAGACGGATAATGCATGATCACAACAAACTAACTTTTTTTTTTGTAAGCAACGAGTATCAGTTGACATAATTTTGTGATTACCAAATTACATGTCCGTCTCCAGCCAACTATTCAAGGATATACGAAAACGACGACTATGAATTGTACAGTATCTCAACGATATATCCTTACTGAATGTTCATAAACTAGTTATTGCCTATTTTAGTTTATATTAGGATTTGTGTGTATTAGTTAACTAACGTGGTTTTCCGTAACATATGTATCCTTTTTGATGGATTTCATATCTTCTTTTGTTTTGGACACTGATAATCAACTTTACTAAGTTCATTTGCCCCTAATTATTTTAATAGAGGCAAAATAAAGAAAAGACCTCCAGAGAATGGACTAATGTTTCTATCTCACTAAAAGAAACTATAATCGCCCATTGCGGTAATGATCACATGCATGGTTGTGGACAACCTACGACCAATTACTCTGGTATCTTTGTCAATTGGACATCGATCATGTATCATGTATTCATATATGGGTTTTATTCCTCGTAGGAAACCATCCATTAACCACAAAGTGGATTTTTGTCAACAAAACATATATAACAATTATGAGTTCTTTATTTTCTTATAAAGAATCATACAAGAGATATCGTTATTATCTATCTATTCTCGAATGAGATATCGTTATTACCAAATTAATTAGCAATTGCAAATACCAACGAAACAAGGAATTGCTTCACTCTCGAGGGATATTAAGCAATTTGAATTTTGCTCGAGGTATATTCTCAAAAATTCGGAACTGTTCCACTTGTAGTTGGCATAGAGTAGGACCCATTTATTAATGGGTGCGCACCCGTCTTGTTAGCCTATATTATAAGTACTTTTAGTGACTTGATTTATCTAAATTTAAATTTCTTTTTATAAAGAAAGTGTCTATAAAATTCATACTTTTCATGCCCGAAAAGAATATAACAAATTGTTCTTCTAATGCACAAAACTGACCACTTACTATCTGTTTGTAAGATAATTAGATCCTTCGTTACCTAGTACAATGACATGTGTTTTATCTAGAAAATGACAGACCGAACCGCCGTTGTAATGACTTAATCAAAGTTAGCTAATTATTACACTAAAATTGATTATCTCGTCGGTACTAGGTTGGCATGTCAAGTTAGTTGCCAAGTTTAGATGCCAAAACACAATTCTCGAATAGTCTGTTAAAGTCAGGTTTCAAATACGAGAATTAGATTCGGTAGTTGGGACCTTGAAGACGACAACCAGAGCTTAACGAAGACATCTTTACATCTTCATCAAAAAACGGTTCGTAGGAGTTTGACTTATGAACTCTTCGATTCTACTTATTCTATCATATAAAACATAGACGATGACTTTAATATTGATAGCTTATTAAGAAGGATTCCTGTCTACACGACATTCAGGTTGTCTTAGTATAGTTTCCGAGTGTACTACTGTTATAGGATTCTTGAGAGAAAAATTTGATACACTTTCCATCACAATGGTTTGTTCGCAAATCAATATTAAGAGAATGTTGAATCTTGGAAAATACTCGAGAAACAAGTATACAGGTTATGCTCATAATAAAATAATTACGTGCTACATAACAGATCTGACTGAATTGAATTTTTGCACCGGCGGTTCGCGAACCATTTCGTGATCCAGGACTCAAAGAAAAACTCTTGAGGTTCAAAGTGCAACTTGGTACGCAAACCAGCTCGCATACCAAGGCATTCAGGATTTCTCCTGAGGTGCAAAGTGACAGACAGTTCGCGAACTGTTTTGCGAATTGAACTGTAGTTTTGTTAATAGACTCCGAGATCTCAAAAACTGGTGAAATCGACCTTAATCGATAATATCTCACGCAGTTCACTTATCCCTTCTTAATAGTTAAATAAGATATTTAGTTATTCACTCTTGTGTTGAGACCATATCTTTGAAGTAGTTATCTTCTACCAAACTACTTGGTGAAAAACTCTAAATTGTTTCCATGTGTGATTAAACTGTGATTAGTTTGAGTGCAAGTCAAGTAACGGGTCCGCTTACACGGTTCACAAGCTAACTTGTGGGACAAGTAATCTTTGCTTTATTCTTATGCAACCTATCTTATTGAATGCTATAAATAGAGGACTCCTAGAAATGACAACAACAAGCATCAAGTAGTCACAAGAACTCTCTGTGGATTCTACGAAAACCTTTTACACTTTGGTATAAGATTGTTGTTACGAGTCATCCTTCATAGGTATAAACGATTTCACTTGAGGGTTGTGAAGAACGAGTAGATATTTTCCTTAATGGTATTTATCAGTTCCTGTAATCTTGGTTGGTTGTTCTCGTTCTTGTCTATGCTAAGGTCCTTGTCTTCTGCAATAAGGCCATTCAAGAACAGTCAATCAACTACAAGATTTATAGAAGCAACATACGACTGCACTCGGTGTTGTAAGACATAGTTGTTTCATTAGTGTAAGAATTAGTTTTCAGTTCTTCACTTTTGAGGTACAAACAAGTTAGGCATCGTTTACTTGATTTACGTGCCAGCCCTAACTTATAAAAGGGATTTATGTCTAACCTTGATCATATCTAAAAAAAGAAAGGGTACCGAAATACACTACTAAGTTTTTAGGTTCGTGAGCCTATGGTAGATCCGGGCGATCTCAAAAATCAATATCCAAACAGTTAACCTGAGTTGGATCGTAAAGATTAATCCAACAAAGATAAATCCTTGTGAATCCCTCGAAAGGATTGGGAAACCGCAAGGTTAACGTACAATTTGTGTTGTTTTAATTAAATAATCAGAGATATAATGCGGAAAGTAAAACAAGCACACAAGACAAGAAGTTTTGTTAACGAGGAAACCACAATCCAGCAGGAAAACCTCGGAACGTAGTCTAGTTTGAACACCGCCCAGCATTAAGTTGTCTGCAACACTAGCTTACTATCAGACTTTGGAATGGGAGGTAGACGAGACCGAATCAAGCCCTCCAAGAACATCAGTTAATGTCACACTCCTTATGTCTCTTGGATCTCGCAAGACCCTACACACTTGATTCCCCTAGATGACGTCTGTTTCAGGCCTATAAGTTGTTTTAGCCGCTGTTAAAGGCTTTTGGTACTCAATTCGCTTTTCAACGGAGAATACCAGTGTCCTATCTGTCCTCCAATAGATTAACACTTGAAAGTGACTTCCTTTAGATATGATCAAGGTTATATGGAAATCCCCTTTACAAGTTAGGGTTGGAGTGTAAATCAAGTAAACGATGCATAACTTGTCTCTATCTCAATTGTGAAAAGAGTTGGAAAACCAATACTTACACAGTCGAAGGTAACTAGGTCTTACGACACTGAGTGCAGCCGTACGTTGCTTCTATCAACCTTGTAGTTGATTAACTGTTCTTGAATGACCTTATTGCAGAAGAGAATGACTGTAGAATAGACAAGAACAAGTGTAATCCACCAAGGTTACATGTTCCTTAATAAATACCACAACCGCAAATATCCACTTGCGATTCACAACTCTCAAGTGAAGCCTTTTTTTATAGTCGGCCAATAGCGTTCCACCTTGTGGGGCAACATCTTTCATCAATATTCAAGGGAAACAATGAACATCAACTGCCATACTAATGAAGGGTTGTGCAACCACTTTTTGACAATTAATGCACAAGTCACCAAGTTTGTTGGTATCGTACAAGCAGACCGAAGGGACAAAGTGGTGACGCCGACACGAATGTGGAACGAAGGTGTCGGGAGGATTGTTGGTTTTAGGTAATGACCCTTGTATTAACCAACCCAAAATGTAGGACATCCCAACCACACCTTGTGCATGCAGTCGAGACTACCTAGCATTCCTGGGAAGCCCCTCTCCGTGTTCTGAGCCAATATATCTCTACCATATCTATCGCTCGGTTTCCGCAAATACGTTGGACCGAAATGAGTAATTGTAACTTCGCAAAACAAAGAGAGAGAGACAGTTTTAAAAAATTGTTTCACCCATATGAATGTACTCATCAACGACATCTGTCGTAACCTTTTGTTATGGATTGTGATCTCTAATATTAAGATAATCAAATTGATAATTAAATATAGGTTTAACCTGAAAAAGCTACCTAGTAATCTTTTGCGTCAAGTGTCGAGGCATGCGAAGCGACGTTGAAAGTCTTCATCAGAAACACGCAGTTGTGATTGAAATAATCATGCATTAGTTTGTTGTCGTAAAATTCCCGCTCACGGTAAATGTATCTTGTCGAGCCTATTATTCTTGGCTAAGGAGCTCTTGGTATCTCGCCTGTATATACCTGCAACATACTGTCACACGTTGCCTGTTCTTCATCAGACTCATCCTCAATTTGTTGGAACTGTCGAGCGACTCTTGTTTGTATCAAATTTCTCCATTGCTCTATGCATATCTTCATCAGGCAAAGAAGAATCTATTGATTATGAGAACAAAGTGAATTTGAGATTGAGGATTTTAGGTAGGTAGTTGGTTGGTAACGAAGCGAAATTCAATGTGATGTGAAGAAAACGTATTGGTATTGTATTGAATATATGCGAAAATTCGACCGTTGGATTGGATCCATATCAGCTCGATGGGATTTCCATCGACCACGATGAAAATTTTACCGATCAATGGAATTACCATTGGTCGCTAGATTTTCCTTATGTTTCTATAGTGGCGTAACGACTTTGCTAGGCCACGTGGAATGACAAATGGTTAGCTTTGCCCTTCCCAATAGGAAGGGGCCTTAGGGCAATAAATGGTAGTGTAGGGTCTGTAAAATGGACCAAGAATAATATAATCACTGCAGGCTATTGCTGGGATCTTTTACTTGTTCCTAGAACTACAAATATATGAATTAACAAAAGAAGGTAGAAAAGGTAGTGAAAAACAGTGATTTCCCAAGCTGGTTACAAGCTGTCCTTGCGGAGAAACTTGATGTTACTCAATTTTAAGTTGAATGAAAAATTTCTTCCTACTGAAAAAAAAAAAGAAGGAAAAGAAAAGGGAAAGGAGAAGAGCACCACAGTTAGGGGTGAGCAACGGACGGACGGATGCGGATTAGGGGTCACCCGCACCCAATCCGTCAAATGGTGCGGATTGGAAAATCCATCCGTGTCCGCACCCATCTTCCGCGGATTTCAAATCCGCGGATTTGCGGACGGATGCGGTTATCCGCGGTTTTGCAGGCACAAAAAAAAAAAAAAAAACTCAGATTAAATTTACAAACTAGAGTTTCAGATCTAGAATTTTCAGAACAGATGAACTGAGTTCATCACCAGATCTAAATCACATACATGATATGTATTTGAGGACTTCCAATTTCATAATTAACAAGATCCGACGAAATTTACATCCATAATTAATACTCTGTAATTTGAGGACTTCCAATTTCCAATGCATCTGCAAAATTATGAAAATCCATTAGGTAGATGAACAGAAAGAACAATTTACAGATCGAAATCGCCAACTAAATAAACAAACAGAGCATCTACAAGAACTAGTTATCTACTGAAGCTTTTAAATGCCCCTGCTAGGGTTTCTTGAAATGGGTATCATTCAAAAGAAATATTACCAATCCCCATGAATCAAATGAGTAAAGAAACAAACAAAAAAAAAAGAACCCAAATTTTCATTCTGGGTCTGGATTTAAACAATAATTTATCATTTTTACATCAAAAATTAAATTTACAACATTAAGAAACCAAGAATCAAACTAAAAAAAAAAAGAACTCAACAAAACCTAGAAATAAACATACACTGTATTCAGAAATTGCTCTAAACAAGAAGAAGTAAAGCTTACATATTCACAAAGAAGTTGAAGTTCGTTTTCCATTAAATGTTGACCTTCTTTAACCTTTGTAATCCATAGATCTAGATCCATGGCGGCTTAAGGGAAAAAGAGCAGAGTTCAACAATCAAGAAAGGAGAGAGAGAGGGAGGGAGTGAGTGAATAAGTGAGAAATTTTTGAGATTTAAAAAAAAATGAAACCAAAAACAACAACAGCAGAAGAAAGAAGCAGCAGCACGAGTTTGAAAACAATGAACATGTTGCTACTGGCTCTTGGTGGATATGTAAGCTATTTTCAATGAACATGTAGTTTGAAAACAACACGAGTAATTTCTAACTTCGATCGATTTAGATTTAATGGCGAGACATTTTTTTTTCTTTCAGTTTTTAGATCTGGAAGATGAGCTTCCATAGAAACGAGAAAGAGAGAAGAAAGAAGATGAGAAAAATTTGAGAATGAAACGAGATTTTTCTTTTATATGGTGCATTTCCATTAATATCCCTAGGTTATTAGGATAACTACTATAATACCTGCGGATTTGCGGATAATCCGCGGATCAAAAAAATAACCCGCGTCCGGTCCGCCAAATGGTGCGGATTGGAAATTCAATCCGTGTCCGGCCCATTGCACTTGCGGTTTGGGTTTCACCCGCATTTTGCGGGGCGGATTTGCGGGTCCGGACATTTTGCTCACCCCCACAGTCCTTGCTCTCATAAGTTTCCGTACATGAGTAAGCCCATCACACAATATTTACTACATCAGCCCAGCCAGTCGTCGCAACTCAAGGAAACTACAATTTGTGTTGAAATAAAGACCCCTACTGTTTACTTTCTTCTCTTCTTAGAAAACCTTTTGACACAGCCAGAAGAGGTTTTTCCACTGGAATTTGTAGAGAGGAAGAAAGAATGGTAGGGGTTGGATCGGAAGCTCAGAAGTATGTTTGGGAAGGAGCGATTCCTCTTCAGATTCATCTCCATGAATCTGAAATTACAACTCTTCCTTCTCCTGAACCTGCTCTGGTATATTCATTTTCTTTTCTCTATAATGATCTCAGTTTCTTAAATACCGATTGTATACGTTGTTTAGATCTTGGTAACATACTTTTTTAATCTTGATTTTTAGGGTTTATTTTGCACCACAACATATATATATACAGAGGTTCTGATCATTTACCTAAAAAGCCCTAATTATATAGAGAGGTTTATTTTGTACCATTAAACAATCTTAATCATTGCTTTCTTTCTTTCTTTCTTTGTTGCTTCCTGAAGTTTTGCTGCTGTTGTTTTCAGTTATTTCTTTAATGTAGTTATAGAGCTGACATGATATTTTTGTAAGCAATTTGTTGGAGTTCAGAGAGAAGAAGTGAAAGGTCTATAGTAATAGAGAAGAAAGGTATAATACCTAGTTAGTAAAGAGTTTCTGTTGAAGAAACAAATACAGGTTTCAAAGATTTAAAAGAACCACGGAACTTAGCATGTTCTTAACTTTTAGTTTACTTGATGCATTCTCACATCTTCGTTTGTCTGGCTAAAATTAGAAACTAAGGAAGGAAAGCACACACAGATATGTATATGTAAATTAGGGATAGGTAGCATGAAATGCTGAGCATTGATTGGTAGTCCCTGCTGTCGTATGAGGGTGCGGTTTCTTTTTGTTTCTTAGGCTAAGGCGTGGCTTGATGCCCAATGTTGCATATGACTGAAAACAAATCATGTACGGGATAATCTTCATAATCTGACGCAACTTACGTTTTATATATTTGTATGTACCTTTTTCAGATTTTGGCACCTCGGATTGGATACTTGCCTTTGTTAGTGCCTCAGATAAAGCCTTATTTTAGTGACACACTTCCGCCTGGAATGGACACCGTCTGGTTTGATTTTAAAGGCATGCCCCTGAAGTGGTATGCCATTTTGCTTTTTCTGTTCATGATAGATTACTTTATCATCTTGTCAGTAAATAGTCATTTATATACATGGCCCTGCTTAAGTGAAGATTGTCTTTCGAACAATAACCACTTAACCAGTAACACACATTAGGAGCACCATCTTTGAATGCTCGCGTAGCTTGAGAAAAATTTCCTGAAGTTACTGTCTTACTGAACTTAGAGCATGTACTTTTTTTCATGTAGGTTGATTCATATTCAATGCACGACACTTAAACTTAACATTAGTGTGTTCTTCATGGAACTCTTACATCTTGACGACTATGTTTGGTGCCCTTACTTATATAGTAATGTTTGCTTAGAAGGTTTTACTTGTAGTTCCATTTTAAGGAGATCATCTCTTTATTACGGTTATATGTTGTAATCTCTTGTTGACACTCTAATTCATAGAATTATATGTCAAGGACTTGGCGTGCTTTTGTAACTTCGGATGGATAAAGTTAATACAGGAATGAAAATTGCAGTACTTAGCTATTAAGCAAGATATATAATATATTATTATTGATTAGGCATGTGAAACCAATAAGGAATAGTCTATCAGTGAATAACTCAGCTAAGGGGACAAATATATTGTACTTGGGCCTTCATAAAGGTACATGGTTTATCATCTATAGCTTTATGAGGCTTGGGTCCGGTAGATTTCTTGTGTAATGTGGATGAGATGCAAACGCCAAATCTAAATGTTCATCTGAATTCTGAACTTACCATGCTAGATTCAAACTTCGATTCAGCTTATATTGGCCTGGTTCAGTACGGCCTTGAGTCAGTATTTTAGTAGAAGATACTGCGAAATGTTTTCGTGTATCTTGGGAATTTTCTCTTCTCTTCAAATAAAGTCACATTCTTTTCTGCTACAATTTCTGATTCTAATCATTGGACATCATATATCCATTCTGATTACCATTTTGAAATTCAATTGGGACTCTCTATCGCATGGGTTTCATTTCGCCACATTGGATACCAACATCGTCGAAATTGAGTTGTAAGACTTGAAAGCTTAAGCAGTAGTTGAGAACTTGCAGAGAGTATTTTTGAATGTCCACCTCCTTTTAAACTATTTAATCCACTTCATTGAGATAACTGTGGATTTTGATTAGATTATTGTGATTTGCTTTCAGGTACATTCCTACCGGAGTTCTTTTTGATCTTCTTTGTCTAGAGCCAGAAAGGCCTTGGAATCTGACGGTAGGCTATTTACTTCTTTGGATTTGGTATGTTAAATGTTACTTTGCAAAGGTAAGCTGACCAACTACGGTTTTAACAGGTTCATTTTAGAGGATACCCAGGAGATATTTTAAGCCCTTGTGATGGTGAAGACAGTGTAAAATGGAGTTTTATTAATTCATTGAAAGAGGTTAGGGTGTTGTGCAGTTTATTTTGGTTATTGTATCTTTGGAATTTCTTTTATCTGTGTGGTACACGTCGCTGACCTCAGTTCATAGATTTCCGTAACGCTAAAATGAAAAGAGCCATTACAGTGACAACTGAAAACTGATCATCTTTCTGGATGAATATCAATCTGGTATCAAATGGCTCCGTGATAGAGCGGGTACCTCATCGTAAACATTTATTGTGATCTAGGTGGGAGAAATTCGTCTTACATTCAAGCATGTCTTATAGAAACCTTTTGGTTGCGTCTGTCAATAATGTTAACAAAGGTTTACTGTGTCTATTGTTGTAGTAATAAAATCTTAAGATCTTTTGTAGTTGCAGTGCTTGACTAAGTAGTGTATGTACTCATGGTGTTTGCAGGCAGCATATATAATCAATGGGAACAGCAAGAATGTCATGAATATGTCCCAAATTGATCAATTTGAGCTTTGGCGATCTGTGTTAAATCGTATGTCCTCATAATTTGAAGTTTATATTTTTCTTATTGCTTATTTGTGTTGTTTTTCTTTACTTCTAATCCTAAAATATATGGATCATGACACATGGATTCCGATCCGACTAAAAGAAGGAGCTTTTGGCCTTTTGGAGTTGTTTACAAAATCAGCTACAACACATTGAAATTTGAAAACCATTTAAACCAGACAAGGGGACAAGTATTTTTGTTGGTGTCTGGAATCTAGTTTCTGGCATGCCTCATACTAGTTTATGTATTAGTTTAGGGTATGTGCAGTTTTACATTTAGTAATTGGCGTATTTATGTTTCACTTTGCTTCAGGTGAGATGGAAGCATATCTTCGGATATCATCCAAGCTTAAGCTTGGAATAGTCGGAGAAGATTACACGAAGATAGTGATGTCATCTCGACAAAGCAGCAACGAAGCAGATACTGTTGGACCAAGCAGAGCAGGTTGTTACCTAACTCTTTCCAATGAATAAAAACTATAAAATTCATTTGTGATGTTAAGATGCCTGTGTACATCCTTGGCATTTGCCGAACAATCCCATTTATCTACCTTTAGAACCCCAGGTACCAATTTGAAATAACCGCAAAGATCTTGGTTATAATATAAACTATTACATGCTTGAGAAATTTGCTGGATGATGTCTCATTTTGCAAATGTTTAAACGCTAATCTGAGACTTAAGATTGATTCTTTAGTGATTTACATTAGTAGGATATAAGACCCAACTAAAACATTTCAAAGTTGGGCCTGAAAAGTCAACAGCTATAAAACCCGAGAGCCTGAACTGAAAGGATGTGACTGCAATCTTAAACTCCGAAATTTATGCAAAGTTTTTTATGTGTATATAAATCTATTGGGCGTTCATGGAATGTCAATACTGTTTGTTGGGTGATTGCACCATTTTGCTTTCCATGGATTTAACCAATTTCTATTGATAACTCTAGTCTCTATGAAGCGTACTCTAAAATTAACAATAAATCTTGTGGTATGGATTTATTCAGATTAAAATTCTTGAAAAAACGGTGGTTCCTTTCTCTAGGAGACCTCATTCGCTTAGTTATCATCTAGATTTTTACAGCTGTTACTTGTGCCTGCCTTCTGAGCGATAACTTTTCTACAAATGTTCAGCATAGTGTACCAATTGTTTTTGTTCTATGCATGCGCTGTGACCCAAATAATTTTTCGCCATATCCTTGTATTTGGTATTGGGTAATACGTGCTTGTATTTTTGGCAAATTTCAAATTTGTCATACCGGTTGTCTTTAGTAAGCATGTTGCGTTTCATTATGAATTCAGACTTTGAAAAATGGGTTCTCCTCAAGCTACTTGATCATTTGGCTAACTTCTTTTTTTCATAGATAATGATTAGTTGAGTACTTCCCCTCCCCCTTGTGTTTGTTGATATGGATGTCTTACTTAATTTGTATTTGGGACCTTGGTCAGACAGAATTCCAGTTCGTTTGTACGTCCGAAATGTTGGCGAGTATAGTGATGATTTAGAAGATGTACCTCCCGTTGATTGCTGGGACAGAATTTCCTACATAAATAAACCTGTTGAGATTCAGCGGGAAGAAGGTATGCTCGAGTAATCTCGATTGAGCCATTTAAATTTATATCTAAATAAATCTGTTGCTAGGAAACTGTTAAATCAATATAATTTAGCTCATTGGAAAATCTTTCACTAGGACGTGGAAATGCTTTACGGATTAATTACCTCTGCAGACCAAACTGCAGCCCCTCCTAGCTGCGGGGTTGAAGTCTGCTGCCCCACATACACACCTGTTTCACTTTGTGATTTGGCTTGTGGTGTTCAATGGAGTTCATTTAGCAGTTTGCTAAGGAAGTGCATCTACAACTAGAAATATAAAATATCAATTATCACTTATCAGCAAATTTAAGCCATTATCAATTATCAAATTGGAACTGGTTATTGAGATAAAAACGTGGAGTCTCATGATTCTAATCCTTTTACAAGTCTTATTTTTTCTCCTGTTGGTTGACGATGTTTGACCAAAGTCTAAGGGGGTTTGTCTAATTGCTAATTAGGGTACTATCATACTGAGCTGCAGGTAGAATCTTCAACCTGTACGACGCAATTAAAAAGTTACTTCCGGAGTTTTTTCCAGATGAACCCTCAATTGATGAAGAGTTATCTAAATTGGAACTTGAAGACGAACAAGGAATCAGTGGGAGTAATTTGTCTGATCAGGATCCAGATACAAACACTATCAGGAAAACAGAGTTGGTGACACTAAAGAATGAAACTCAACTACAATCTTCTCACCCTACTGGTAAGTCTGAGATCAAGCTTGTACGCATCCAAGGGATTGAACCCAAATTGGACATTCCCTTCTCTTGGGTCGTGACAAACTTGATAAATCCTGAACATTTTCTCCATATATGTGTTTGTGTTGGAGTTTCGCAAGATCCTTCGAAGACAAGTCAACATTAAACAAAAGTTGAGCTACCACTCTTCAGTTAGAAATCTAGGATTCACCCTTGTAAGTATTTGGAAACTTCATTCTGTTTTTTAAGTCTGCTGCCCTTTCCTTTTCTGTATACAAATGTACATAAACAATATATGCATGTACATACTTCCAAAGACCCATCTGTTTTATTCTCTAGTTAGTACTTAAAACTATCATTATTTCATAAGCATGCACTTGCAGTTTGTCCGGCTGAGTTCCCACTCCCCTTTGGTATATGTGATGAATTTGCTTTTTAAACCAGGTGATGGCAAAAGGTTAACTTTACTCACCCCTGCCATCCTTTGGACCTTAAATTCTTACCTGTCAGTTGTGGGGTTTCTCGCACCTATGCTGCTAATATAAATCTGAGTTGTATGAGTTTTGTCCATGATTTGTCACCAAACCTACTTATCCGTGCTTCATGTTGTTTCAGTCACAGTGTTTTCTCAATTTTGGGAGTAATGTTACATTAACAGGAAAGTGTAATTAGTTTGGTGCATGGCCGTCGAGCATAACATGGG
>JAJJMA010000644.1:0-21089 GCA_023529015.1 Papaver nudicaule
AACCTTCTAGGAATCTATTTCCCAATATAAGAATCATTCTTTAAAAAAAATCCTTCTCTATATAAGATCCCTTTCCTAATTAGACTTCTTCCCTCAATTAACTCGAGGTCGACTAAGTTCCTAAAGCTAGAAGGAGATACACCTGTATCAGCTACTAAGTTGGCCAACCTTTGAATTTACGTTCGCCAACCTATAGGCATGACTTGGTCTTCTAGGCAACTAAGGGCGTGACTAAGTCAAAGCCGTTTGACCAGTTCGTAGACTTAAGTGTTATGGTCCTTATAAGGCTATTTTAACCACAATTCTTATTTGATTTTGAGACAATCTTTTCACACATTTTAGTGGCACTTGTGACACCATTTTTGTAAAGAGCTCATTATTAGGAAAGAATTACCTGAGGTAACAAGCTTGTTCTTGCCTTACGTAGAGAGTTCTTTCCTTATTAATGAGAATACTTGAATCTCAAGTTAGCTTTATTCTAAGCAAATATGTCTCATCCTTCACTATAAATAAAGAGGCAATGCAATGCTACAAAGAGCATCTCTTACACGAACGTGTAGCATTAAGTTGCATTGTCGCCTCCAAACCGTATTATCGGTTTCGACTAAAAAGACTTTTCTTTGGGGAACCGAGAAGCACAAGTTCTTAACCTATCTTAATTGATAGCTTTTGATCTTGTTGATTGGTTGTCTTATACAACGAAAGTTGCGAGACGTAAAGAGAACCAATTAGGATAAAATATTTCGATTAGGCGATGTGTGCTTGTAAATCTTAAGGAAATCTTGCAAGGGAATCACTCAGGTTTATCTCGATTGACCTTGTGGTAATAACTTTGGAATAAGTTCTCTAAATCCAAACTATCAAGCTAGGATTTTATACTCAGATCTATATAGATTCAGTTCATGAATCTTGGTTTCATCATCCCTGTTGGAGGACGGGTTTGGTGTTTAAAGTTTTCACAGCGGCTGAAGAAACTTTTGGTGTTTGTGGCGTTTTTGGCAATCACTAGAGGAATCAAGTGCGTAGGATCTTGCGAGGTCCAAGAGACATAAAGGAGCGCGACTGCAGCTGAATCGCTTGGAGGGCAGGTTCAGTCGCAACTACATCCCAGTCTGAAGTCTGATAGTAGGCTAGTGTTTGTAGCGGCTTAATACATTGTGGTGCTCAAAACTGGACTAGGTCCCAAGGTTTTCTGTTGAATTGCAGTTTCCTCGTTAACAAAAGATTTGGTGTCTTGCTTTACTTTATTTCCGCATTATATTGTTTTTACATTATAATTAAACTATTGCAAGTGGTGTTGATTTCAACCTAGACAAAGTTCTTCGTGAATTCATAATCTACTTGTCCAAAGACCTTGACAACATCAATCTTGTTTAGATTCCAGTTCACGGACGTGAACAAGTCAAGTTTCAATACTTGTGGGAATTTGGGTTTGGAAACTAGATTGATCTAGTTTGACTTTGTTACACAATCTTCGTGGTTGTGCAAGGGATAATTGTCTATTTGGTTCGTGGTCGAAAGTTGGTGGTGTACCTTGGTATCCCCTCATTTTCATTTATCCCTCCTCTATTTTCACGAACTCAAATCCTGGGTTTACGAACTCAATAAGTAAAATTTAAGACGTCAAGAACTTTCTTTAACTAGGTTTGTGAACTTAACAAGTTCGTTTATCTCACAAGAGTATACTCACTTGATTTTTAGAAAATGAAAGGATACAAAGTACACCACCAACATTTTTGCTAATAAGAGAGAGTGGACCAATGTAATGCTTTCAACAATTAAGATACATTTTAATGCGAAAAGGAAAAGCAACACACAAGAAACTTTGTTAACAAGGAAACTGCAAAGTGCAGAAAAACCTTCGGACCTCGTCCAATTTTAAAACACTCCTAATTAAGCCGCTACACCTCTATACTACTATCAGACTCCAAACTGAATGTGCTTGAAACATAATATACTCTCTGTAATACCTGCTTCAATTTTTCCCCCGCGTCTCTATCTTTTGTAAGCCTACGCACTTGATTCTCTTAGTCAGATGTCCTTTATAGACAGACGAGTTGCTCCACAGTCCTTCATGAAGACTAACGCCTATCTGCCTCCAACATGATGCCTAGATAACCAACTTTAGACGTTAAGTATAGATTAATGGAAGTATCTTTTTCTTAAAGTGATTTTCCCCAAAACATAATGTGTTTAAGCGTAATTGTCTAATTAGGGTTTACTCTCCAAGTTACCATGCTTCAGTTAGGCCCCTACGTCTTTAACTCCTACTAGCCTACACACTTGATTGCCTAGCTGATGTTATTTATAGGCCTAGGTGTTACTTCACAGTCCTTAGTGAAGGCTAGTCGCTACTTTGCCTCAAACATGGTGCTCAACTCATCTCATTTTGACGTTAAGTCTGGGTTGCTGAAAATCTTTTTGTTGCTTAGAGTGACTTTATCCCAAAACATAATGTGCTAAGATAAATTGTTTATTTAAGGTTTAGTCTCTTCACAGCTTATAGAGATGTGTAATAGACTCTATCTCACAAGATCAATCTAAGATACGAGTCATAAATTAATAATTTTAGAACTTCAAAGACTTTAGAAATAATACCTTATTTGATCAGTTTCTATCAAAATATTAGTTTTGATCTATAGTACTCAAAACCGAAGCGAAGAACCTTAAAATAGACATGAAATATATGATCACCAAACCAAGATACATGATCCAAAATTACCTATCAGGAAAAAGATCGATTGACATGTGCTTCACGATCCCCAGGTGAGGTCTTTCAAAGTCTCATCTTTCATTCTCGAGAAACCTTCGGTGTCTGAAGGAAGACGCCTTATGCAACCATATACATAACATGTGAGGGATGATTGTGTGTGTTGCAGGATGTCCTTTATTTATTGCGAATGATCAAGCCCAGGTTACCTAGGAATCAATACGATCAACCAACATTTATCGAATTTGAAAAAGAGTCAGAAGAAATGGTCTGATCCTCTTATTTCTCGAACCAAGAGATACATGAGATCCTAATGCATATAGATACAGATGGCCCTACAGGAGCAAGAATTTCCAGGAACATCAAATCATTTCTTGTAATTCGAGTAATCTTAATGCTGCTAAAAATACGTTATGTTCCTTAGATACAAGATTAGCCTATTTCTTTAGTCAGAACTTATCTTGCATTGAGGTTCTTTCCTTAGTTTGAATTACGGATACAATTAAGCACCAGGAAATTACCATACATAGGTTATCATATGTGTATATACTGCCCTAGAGAGATCATCTAAAAATACCATTGCGAATGGCAGCCTATACATTCGCTAGTCCATGATCATTTATAGAGTATGTATTATGTAACAAGTTGTTTGCAGTCCATTTTGATGTTCCCTGCTGGGATAATGTTGTCGAGAAACCATGTAAGAGTTAAAAGAACCTTGGCCTCCACATGAAATGCAGAATTCGTGTAATCTGCATTTGCAATAGAAAAATAATGACAATATAACTCATGAATTTATTTTGAAAGCATTGACAATGAGTAACAATCCACATGCAAACAGGGGATGCCTGAAGATTCAATGCCCCATCGCTAAAAAGAGATTAATATGAAGTTTATTTGTAGTTTATGAGGGATAACACGATGGCCATATAAAGGGATTTTCATATTTCGACAATTAAATTATTGGGATTGTGAGTATTTCCTTCAAAAGAAACAAAAAATCTATATTTCCAGAGTGACTATTGTATGGTGACAATTATAATGAGTACGTTAGATAGTGCAGAATTAAGATCCACGACGATCCCATTCCTTATCAGAGGTTCAATGAGTGGAAGATACATGGTACATAAAGAAGACAAACCAAATTGCAGACATATGAGAAATAGATAAAGAGATTGATTTTTCGCAATTTGGAAAAACTATTACATTATGTTTACATATTAGATCAACAAAATGGATCACAAACAAGACCAAACGAGCAGATGTACGAAGCATGATGTTCACCAATTTTCAGAGAATTAAGAATATCTTAAGAAAAACTAGTGGTTTCTTATTTGAGTCCAGAAGGAATCATGGTCATACTACTATTTACGTACCATGAGTGTAATTAAATCATCAACAAACACGTCCCAAGAAAGTATTTCCACGGAATAATAAGGTACGAGGGTGTTAAAAAAAATAAAAATAAATAAAAGAACAAGCCTTATAGTAAAGATCTTCGAAGTTCCTGGTTCCAAATCACCATGTATTTGGAATAGATCACAAAAGAAAAATCTCAATGATGGAGGATTCCAAAGAGTCAAATCCAATGACGCTTCATCTTAAACCACAAGATAAATGGTCTGGGAAAAACCCTATTACTAAAGGCGAGGACCAATCTGGATAAGAGGGACACCAAATGAATCTAGACCACCAGGTAAATAGATCGAGACCATCGGATGGTGAAAATGATACCCCATTAGCATTTTTGGTATCTAACCATAGTCGGAAAAGAGCTCAAGTTTCTAAACACTCTGAAACTGTCAGATAGAGCGTCAAGAGACTTGAAGCTTCAGGTTGACTCCACATAACCTTGAAGATGGCTTTTCAAAACCCAACCTCGAACCATTGGACTTGATCTTCCACGAGTCTTCCACGTTTTATAGTTCGGATTTCACCATAAGACTTGGTCTGACATCAGCACTTTAACGGTCAATGGAGTGAGAACGCAAAGCAAGAAGTTAATTAGGGAGTATCAAATAGTTTTCATATGTTAATGGGGTAAATGTGAAATACAGCTACTTTTGGTCTCTCTGGCAAAATGAAACCCAAAAGTTCTTCTTTCTTCAGTCCATAAACCCCTGAGGGATTTTCCATTTGAAGCTCTACTGTATCAAGACTCAAGAGAGGGCATAACCTTGCCTATCTCACCCCTACAGCTTAATCCAAGGTACCAATCATCTCATTTTAGGGTAATTTGTTATTTCTATAGTTATATTTCAAAAACACATTTCGCCGAAGCGGTTCGGTCTGAGATTTATTATGTACAAGATTTTGGAAAATCTTGCCCAAAGAAAATGGCCATGTATTGTTTGATTAATGATCTCAATCTTTTACATGTATTCATTGAAGGAATTTGGAGTGAACCTAAATATGTTGCCAAGATGGAGCAGAGCTATTACAAATCTCTCCAAATTAGGTTTACAAAAATACAGTATGGAACCCCAAAAGAGTGCTTACTTTGCTTTCCGAAACTATGCAAAGGTTGCTGCAGCAACTACATTGGATTCTCGTATTAGGGAGTTTACAGGCACATCAGAGGTATTAGTGTATTACTGTTGGATTTAAATTTTGATGTTCTTTTTCCTAGAAATTGGTCTATTTAAGATCGAGTTTTGGTTAACATTCCTGTGACTTTCGCAGGTTAACAACCTGAATAAATTGTTCTGGTCTAAACCTCATTCCTTGGCGTTGCCCCCTGGTTCACCTCTGAGAGTTGAAGAGCCACATTTTGAAGGGTTCAAGCGTGTTCTTCTCAAGCTAGCTCTGTTCTATACCAAACAGAGCAAATCCATTCGATGTGCAAATGCGGTGTATATGCGTGTCATTTCACAAGTTGATAAGCCCGCTATTTATGGCGGTGAGGTTTTCCTATTACCTTTTATTGGTATTGCAATGTGTACTTAAGTTTCAATTTCATTCATAAATGATGATCTGAATTGCGGGTGCACATGACATGTGTTAATTAGGTTACGGTTTTGAAAAAGTATAGCTTACAGCTTTGATATTATTGACCGTTGTTCCAATTTCAACATTTCTGTAGAAGTAATAAGCCCGTCTCAAGCTCAATGACATCTATTACACTATTGTTCTACGATGTACTACGTCGAGTTGATTTTTGTGTAATTATGTCACAGTGAACTGTGTCGGTGTGTCCTGATTGTCTTCTTTAGTTTTTTTTATAGTAGCTTCCAATGGGAAGTTCAAATGCCACCCCACATCTTCATAGATGTCAATTCTTCCTGTCATATATCTATCTCAATCCAAGTTTATAAAGTTGAACATAATTATTTCTTTCTTATGTATGTCAACTACCATTTAGCTTGACAAAAATGATGATAATAAGGAGAAATCAAGATGTTTCATGGTTCATCTACTGTGAATAGAAGTGGATAACTTATATCCCCCTTCCTAAAAGATAGTATCATTAGGAAAACCATGCACTATGGAAAGAATATGTATTTTTGAGGTGTGTATTCAAGGATACTTTCTGTTGCCAATTTACCACCGTGATTGTTGTGGTACATGATAAATTGTCTAGTGGTTTGTATAACACGCTTCCTTTAGAGAGGCCTACAGCGTTCATTATCCCGAGTTCTTTTAACCCCTAAAAGTTGGTGGGCTTATGGCAGTTGTCTATTTATTATATTCATTTCTTACAGAGAGCTTTGTTGCCTACAAATTTTCTAAACTACATATTTGATGGTTTGATTGTGTACTCTTTCACAGTGTTCAACTTGGAGAAAACATTTAAGACAACATTTTCTTTGCTTGTACTGCATATGTGGCTCTGCTTACGGCGTCTGAAAGAAGAAGGGAAGGAAGGTGTGGAACTGGGTCAGTACGTTTATGAGATCCACACTCATGATGTAGAGCTGAGAGTTTCCAATGCTGGGGTTAGTTATCATTCTTCCTGTATCATAGTTTACCCAGTTCCTTGTCATTTCATTGCTTTTCCATGTTTTCAGTTGGATCATCTCTTTATGTTTTGTTGCATAAGAAATGCTTCCTTTTATGTCTGAACTACAACACTGAAAGCAGTAAGTTTTAGTTGTTTAGTTTTTCCCATATAATTGCTGTTAGCTTTCTTAAGAAACTTGCAACTCTGAACGGACCGACACAAATTGCTTTTATATTTTCGATCTGTTGATTTGTTACCTTTTCGCTGAAATATCGGCTGGCATTTTCTTAACTGAAATATTATGTTATGAAATTCCAGTCACCAAATTATTTGGTGGCTCAGTGTTTGAATTTTGTAACTTGAGGTGAAGGGTGTTGATTGATTAACAAAAGTTGAATGAAAAAAATTTGAGATTCATCTTTTTTGATGCCACCAGTTACACCAACTTAAGAAAATCATCAGTTAAATAATTTGCTGCGAAGTTACTGTTTGTATTTTTTGGATCTCTTAATGCGTTGGACGTTGTTCACCTACAAATTGCAGTTGACCTAGATGAAAGTAATTCCATTAATTCATATCTTTTCTGATGAAGGGATATCTGTTGACATCAAATAACAGGTGAACTTACTGCTGATTAAATGGGTGAAGGAATTAGAGAAGATATTCTATGGAAACATTGTTGCTTATGATGCTGCCATGCTTCCCGATGCTAAGCAGGATGAGCTTATGAAAGTGCTTTGGAGGTATAGCTTCAGATTTCTTCCATTATGACTGTTAGTATAAATAGTATCTGGTTTCAATCGCTTATGCTGTTTCAGGAATGTATTCTGTGATGATGTCTCCGATGTCTCCGAGATGCCAATGGATGCTGCAAAAGATACAGTTCAGGCATGTTCTTATCTTGCACTTCTTATGCTTATAGCAAAAGCTTATATATAACATGTGAAAGCTGTTATTAATGTTCCCACACACTTTGTGCATGATAGCTTCATTTAGTCCACCAATTACAAATATATTTGTCCAAGGGCCATGAATAAAGAAGTTATTTGGCACACCTACGAGATATCTTCAGAAAAATCTTGGCCCACTAGTGACCAAGGCAGGTACTGTCTGTTCACCCATGACTTATGAACAGAAGAATGAAAAACTGATTATGTCTTTCTATCCTCTATATCCGAGTATGTTCATGATGATATGCTTACCCTATTTGTTCTCTAATTTGGCTAAACTTCTAATGCTGTTGAAGATGTTTCGAATTATATAGATATGTTAACCGTGTATTACAGTATTAGTACGAAAACTATCAGATTTGTTGCTTCAACCTTGCCCAAATATATTAGTGGAGTTTCAGTTAATACTTGTAAGTTGCTGGAACCTTGCAGTAGCAGTTATTTCGATTAGACGGCTCTGGTTTTGTACAATATGAAGGATGGTAATAAAAACATACTATGTGCAATGATCCAAAAGACAGTGGTCTGGAAACAGTTTACACTACCCATCCTGTGTAAATGCGAACCCACTTCATGTCAAATGATTTTAGTATTTTACTCAGGCAACATGACCCCATATCTCAATTCTATGCTATTAGAAGACTCAACATTGATAACTGCCTAAGACCCGTTCTATTGATTTTCAGGCATTGGCAAGGTATGTTCGTCGGGAGTATCAGTGCTTGTCGTTAACAGGTAAGCACCCATTTCTTGATTTTCTTACATTTTCAAATGCGCCTTGAAAAAAGGGGTGGAAACAAAGGACAGAGACTTTTGTTAGATTAACCCAATCGAAACCCCTCAAGAGATTATCCAAACTCTAATATTAGGTTAGTGGCGTTGTACCCTGACAGAATCTATACGAGGGCTTACTATATAAGTGAAGTGAACTAGGCAAGCTAAATTTCTTATCCCAATTGAGATAATTGCTCTGTCCACATGGGCATGGCAGTTCTCCACCACTTTTGAAAGATAAATATAAAACTTCAATCATGTGTCCCATTATATCTGAAATTTTTATTTCTTACACTTCCTTTACATTGCTGTGAGTCTGTGACCCTATGCAAATTCTAGAGGCTGAAATCTTAGAGAATGACACCTTAATTATGTCAATCAAGATCAGATATTCTGTTAACATCATGGTTTCAAATCCATCTCTCACAATATGCGCAACACATATGCACTTATTCTCATTAATAACTAGCAAAAGTTGTGGTTTTTATTCAACCCAAGTTAACAGCAGGTGAACTACATCATGCTCATCAAAGATGGTGGGGTTGAACAGTAAGGTTGGTGGAGTTAATTGTATTGAGAACCCACCGTAAGACGGGTTCTTGCCCACGTTGACATAATTAGGACAAAATTGCACTTGTCAAAAGATACATGTCCATTTCCAAAGAGGTTGTGTCAAGATATTGAGAAACATAGCCACATGATTCCTTTTTGTAGTGCTTCATCTCATTTGATTTCTTGATGAAATTTTCAAATTGTCTTTTGGTATGGGCAGATAAGGAATCTTTGTTTTCTGGAAACTTCAAGTTCACTTCACTAGAGAACTCAATAATACCTGATCATCCAGTGAAGTGACCGCAAAGCAGATGGGTTGAGCTTTAATAGTTTGGAACCACCAGAGTTTATATTTGCAGGAGTTTTTAAAGTCTGCCGCTTTAAGTAAAACACTACCACTGCTTGAAGAGATTTCTGGCTGAAGTATAATTTAGCGAATAAATAAAAGAGGCAGGAAATTAATATTCCCTCTCAAATCTGTGAAAATTAGAGCGAGATTTTTTCATCGTCTTATAAAGTGATCAAGTCTGTTGTTCTCTTTCAAGTTTAAACAGTTTGAACAGGACTCATTGATTATAAACATATATCGAATTGAAACTTCTTATGTAAGATGTTTGCAAAGGAAAGTTCAATGGGTTCTCTTTGGTATCTTGTACATGGATGTGGTCAGTGTATTTCATGGTTGATAAACTATTCTAGAAAGGGAATCGACTTTTACAATGCTCATGTTCTCTTTTGCCAATTTATATTCTTGGAGTGTTAAGTGGGGCATATAATATGCCATACGTTGCCATTTTGTTATTCTTGCGTTCTAATGAGGCATTTACATTTCTGCTCTGTGAAGTATCATTTCCTCGCCATGAATAGTCAAAATTATCTATCTTTTGGCTCCACTTCCACTCTGTTGCTGATAATGCACTTCATGTGCGTGAAAAAAGGGTAAAACACAGGTAATATTGTCGTCAAGCAATATTTTGGTTGTCATTCGTGGAGCTCCAACGTGCACAATCAAACGCATTAGAATTTCAAATTATTCTTTATAACTACTGCTTTCTGCACATAACAAAACTAATTGAATTGGCAAAATCTTTGACATTTTATGTTACCAAACAGCAATTCTTGGATGATAGTTGGTGACACATTGACTCCAGTTCTTGTTTCTGTACCAAGGAAATGAATCCTACATGCCTGGCAGTATGTTTCCAAGGATTGAAAAATCAGCTACTTCTTTCAATATCCCTAATAATTGTTTGATAAAATAAATGAATAAATGTCTGACCATGGACTTGGCTACAAAACCCCCCACCACTAAGAATGTGGGAGATCTGATCTATAAGACTTCAACTGGTGCATAATTTGGTTTTGTTTTCTGTCACATGATACTGTCATACTGACAGCTACGGAAGTATTATTCAACATCACCAGGGAAATACACAACCAAAAAAAGCTTGGTATATCTTTCAACTGACACCATGTTCAAGCTGAATAAATAATCAACAAAGATGAAAAATGAAAGAAAAATTACAGTAACTGCTAAAATGTAATCACCTACAGGTTTAAATAAGATTGAACTTCACCATCATATCATTTCATCGTGTCAGGTTGAAGGGTTCACAAGATGAGAAAATATTTACAGATTATACTGTATTCAACTTAGAAATGACAGGAAATGATAAAATCAGAAAGACTATTGATTAGTGGTTACTTTAGTAGTTTACGAACTTACCGTAGTTCTGGTAGTGGTTCATTCTCCAAATAAACTTCTCCTGGTTCAAAGCATTATTGAAACCACGCGTAGGTACTTGGATAAGATGGTTCTTCTGTTCTTTTCATTAAGTTATATAAACTAAGCTGCGACCCAAAATGTATTCAGATGCTTGACACTTCACAGTGAGCTAATAAACAAAATGGTGAATGTCAATTGATCCATTTTCCCAACCAACATTCATCAAATCATAGTTCTTCCCCAAAGGCTACACTTTTTAATTTAGTCTCGAGGGAGAAACACCATTTTCTTACTCGATAAATTCACTGTATCTGTTGCCGGTTCTGCTAAACAAGGCATCTAAGTAGTATGTCAAAGTTAGATAATTTATCGCTCCACTCGAATATACCGATGATGACCATTGAGATTAAAATTTCCAGCATATAATATGAGAAGCCTCATTGGCCAATTTCTTCAAGCTTACTAAGAATTTGCTTGATATCTGGTCTCAAATATGGAGATGGAGAACAACAAGCCATAGCCAGCCGAAAGAACACGAGTAGACATTCTTCAGTAGCTGCACTTGGATGGTTACTTTGGCCGCGAAATAAATTGGGTTGAAATATATCTGAAATCCTGTGATCAATGATAGCATTTCTCATGGAGTTTGGCAAATATGGATCCTGGTTGGGTGGTGGATTATCATCAATAGGCTCCTTCCCACTAATTATCTCGAGTAAAATCACCCCGAGGCTGTATATATCAGTCTCTTGGGTTGCATCCTTCATCTTGATCAACTCAGGAGCTTTGTATCCTTGATCAGCAGAAGCTTCAAGCATTTCCTGACTAGTTTTCAAATTTAAGATGAGATGGAGACTGAAGTCTGACAAGTATGGCTGATAATTTCCACCCAACAATATGTTCTTTGACTTAAGGTTCCCATGGATGACAGGTTTATGTAATCCAGTATGGAGATGATCTAGTCCTCTTACAATACCAAGAGAAACTTTATAGATAATAGGCCATTTGTGTGATTCACCATTTCCATCTGTTAAGAAAAAGATATAAACAGTTGTTCAGTTTAAGATGCCCCTTGTATAACTAACAGAACCTAATATGAAGACAATAACAACGAGATAAACCTGCGAAATTCCGCACTCAAAAACCAAAACAAAACAAAGACATGTTTGCAGGAACAAGAAATTGCAGTACATATCAGAAGCTTATAGCAAACATGAGCGTTCAAGTTTCACCATTGGATCACTAACAATCTAACTGACTTTTCTTTCACTTTTCTATTTCTCCAAGTCAATCAATCAACTAACATTTCCTAAATCCAACTCTATCCCATACAAATTCCACACTTATTTATCTATAAACATCAACCCCCACTTCCTATAAACACCAAAATAAACAAAGAAAAAACACCAAAAATGAAAATTTACCTCTTAGAAACTGAGCAAGATTGCCATGGCCATAAAACGGATGAACAAGAAGCTTTTCTCCTCTGGTACCTGAATAGAATGCTTGCAGTGGAACCAAATTAGGATGTCTAACAAACCCAAGTACCTGAATAACACTAGAATTCTCTTTCATTCTACCAGTACAAGCAGGTCTTAAAAACCTAAGCAATTTCACAGAATTCTCTCTTTCTAAACTAGCTTTATACAATGTCCCATAACTTGATTTCCCAACAACTTCTCCTGGTGCATCTAAGATATCATGTACTGTCATATTCTCACCACCTGGAAAACTAATCAATTCTTCTGACTCCATTTTCTCTTCTGCTTCTTCTTCATCTTCTTCCTCCTCATCAAAATCAGAATTCCCCATCTCTCCAGACTCATCTTTCGCTGTGTTCTTTCGACAACATAAGTATATCAAACACAATAGAATGATCAAAGATATTCCAGATACTGTTCCTATGATAATGATTTTGAGTCTCCAATTGAATTCCATAATGTAAGATCTAGAACTGTGTTTTTCAACAGCAACTGAGAAGAAGAAAAAACCTTCAGTTGTTTCTGCAGATGATAAAAAAGGTGAAGAATTTAAGATCTAATAGAAACATTAGATTCAAGAATGAGATTTGGTGTTAAGAGTTGAATGTGAAATGAAGCAACAAGTATGTCAGTTTGTTGTCTCAGAAGACTCTAGAAATCTCGAGAAATGTGAGTACTTTAGTTTCTGAAACCCTAGAAAATGGTATGGGGTTTCAGGAAACTGAAATGTACCTTTTTTTTCTTGAAATGGGGGTTTGGGATCCAAAAGCTGTGTTTTTTACAGACAAGAAAAGAAGAACAAGTAGAAGAAGAAGAAGAAGAAGAGGAGAAACAAGGTTGAACTTAGTTAAGACAAAGTGGGACACGTGGTTCAATCCTGTCGGTGATCTAATACTTTTTTTTTTTGATTATTTGATTTGATATTTTTGTTTTCATCTAGAGTTACAGGTAAGTAAAACTATATTCTCTTGTGGTGCTTTGCTTGATTGGATTGTGTTGTGTGTATTCCAAACTTTACTTGCACACCCGATTTTTAGCTAATTTTGAGCAAGCATAAGCATTCTAGTTGACAAACCTTCTCTGGCAGTGGCATTCCTCCATGGATATTTGAAATTTTTTCTGGAAAGTTTTCCTCAGGAAATTTAAGAATTATTTTGCGGGTGTTTTTATTGGTAAAAGATTTAGTGCTGACAAGTTCGAAATCAGATCATTAATATCAACATTCAATGAATTTACAGTGGTCACTGAACAAAATATTACTAGCTTGAGAACTCAACGACCTAAAGAGTTTAAATGTCACGCTTGACTCTCAAACATGCGCAAAGCCATTTAAGCTAGCGCAAGCTGGTCTAGCTCCTCCATTTGTCTCTGATCTGATCTGATCTGATCTCTAGAACTAGCATGGAGTGGATTGTATAGGTGTGCATTTGTCCTAGCTAATAATATTATGATCCAAAACAGTTGAACAGTCTGCACACTTTTATCAACAACTTTAACTACCACTACATCTAGGGTTGAATGCTTTATATAAAGCTGCTAAAGCATCAGCAGCCACCATGTGATACCTTTTCAATCTTGAATTACCAAAAGGTTGATAATTGATGGATCAACTGAAAAAGGAAGTCTCCAAGTTTCTTTCATGGCTAGATCAAACGGTTGGTAGTGAAAATCCATGGTCCACATTCGTGTCTATTTAACGGCAGTGCCGGGGAAAAAGTCCTCAGTTTGTCAATTTTTCTAATATGAGACCCGTATCCATACTTTGAATATGAGACCCCTTCTATAATGGTGACACCTAGGCAGAAAAGAAATCTTTTACCTTTTTAAAACGGTTTGCATTTAATTTGTTTTTCCTACTTCCAAGATGACAGTCCTAACCTTATGAAACTGAAATTGGGATCTTAAGATATTTTTAATAAATACGTGGTTTATTTTCTAAAAAATAAAAAAGGAAAAAATAAAAAAGAATAAACTACCTCCTTTAATATCTCGACGTGAAAAACAAATCACGAACTCTGTTTTGTTAACTTTTTACTATTTTACTTATGAAACTCCTATTCTTCTTTGCTAAAAAAAAAAAAATCAATGGCGGGAAGAGAATCCAACAACTCATGGAATCTTAATTTAAACCCAAACTCCTATTCTTCTTTGTCGACGTCTGTCTGCAAATTTCCAAGGTATGTATTGGTTCTAGTACTATGTTGTGATCAACAAGGTCTGTGCATATTTTACTTAGACTTGAACATTGTCAAACCTTATCAGTAACTGTTAGCTGGCACATATATGGTTACTGTCACACACGTTGAATCAGCTATTTGAGTAAGAAACAGAAACAAATATATAGAATCATCAGTTTTGTTTGTCTACTGGAGTAAAACTCTTGCTATTAGTATAAGTAGTTATTATATAGGCTCAGATTCGTCTTGTACCTTTGCAAGACATTGGTTGGTGCAGTGGCACCCCTTTAGCTTTACTCCAGAATTTGGGATATAACTGAGTTTCTTTTACTGTGCAGGAGAGCTTAGTCTGTCTTGTGGGTCTTGAGGTGGAGGTGGCAGTAGCAGTAGTAGTGGTCATGGAAGTGGTGTCTGCAGCGTGGGGAGTCATGGTAACAGCACCAGCACTAGAAGAAAATTAATGGTTGGAACATCCAGCAAATTCAACTATCACACAGGAATGGTGCATTACCCATATTTGTAGTCCTCACTGCAGTATTACCCCGAATGATTTAAGTCAGTACTTACTTGTTTATTGTAGATTATCGTAGAGAATTCATTTCTTGATTATGTTGGTGTTGTTATGATCCATGTGCTAGACTAAATGCAAGTTGCACTTGCTTAGCTAATGTACCACGAGCTTTTTTCTCATTTCCTCTTGACAACAAGCACTCAACTTGTAAGACTTAATATGCGCCATGTTTAGTCTTCAATTATCAGAGATAACCTTCAAGACTTGTAAACATTTTGTATTTTCATTCGGAAAATAACTTGTCTAGGATAGAAAACACTTAAGCATCGAAACATTTTATATTTGTTTCCTGTAAGATTTCTTTAGGTGTTCAAATATACAGAAACAACAGAATTGGGAAAAAAACTCTAGTTGATCCGGTCTTGGGTACTGGCCTGGGTATTCACCGAAGGCAGTATTTATTGGGTATTTACCAAAACTCGGGTCAATATCCATCCAGCCATTAACAAGGAAATATTTTTATTTTGCATTTGCTTATTTAGAAAAAAAAAAGAAAAAAAACACGTTTCCTTTTATTAAAGATCTTGTTTTAATTTTCATAACTACTAAATCTAAGAAAATCAGATACAAAAGGGTATTAATAGTCATTTTTGAAGTTGAAAACCATAATGAATTTAAAACGGTTTTGAAAAGTGGAATGTTTTTTACATAGCTTAGGTGTCAGCATTATAGATGGGGTTTCATACTCAAAGTATGGATACGGGTCTCATACTAGCCGAGTAGGTGTACCAGCACTCTTATTACTGGAAAAGGTTACACACTTTTCTTAGTGGGGTTACAAAAAGACGGCTTAGATGGTAAATTAGTACTTAGTTGATAATAAGAGGGTCCACTTGACTTGACTTTGATCTTCTTCTTTTCAACACAAAACAAAAGGCGTGGGGGACCAACCACGTTAGGAATGATGTTTGTGTATCACAGTATCAGCAGCACTCAACAGGTGAAATGATCAAATGACTTTCGGGAAAAGGTCTTCAAAAGTGAAAATAAGAAGCACAAGAAGCACTCGTAGGCGGATTCTAATGCAAAGTTGTTGGGCTACGGTCACACCATAATCGGTTGATCATAACCTTCAGAGCAAGTGCTTCGTTTTTCCACATTCTAGTTTCATTTTAGGATGCTGCATGTGTATAGTGGGCTAAGAGGATTTTTTTTTTTTTTTTTTTTTTTTTTGTCGAAATTGGGTTTATGCCTTATTGCTGGCAGAAAAATTAGTGTCTGGTCGCAATTATTATTTGTTTGACTTTTTTTAATTAAGTTGACGCTCACGTCAGACCTCAACCGTTGTCTCTTAAAAAAATAATGATTTTATAACATCTTTTAAAAGCATTTTTTAAATTGTTTTTGTAAATCATTTTTATTTATTTGCAACATTTTTTTTCAAATCGTTTTCATTTGATCCATAAATCATTTTCATTCATACGTAACATTTTTTTAAACCATTATAAATAAACTGCATGGAATAATTTAATATATTTTTTCAACGAATTTCGGCAGATAACTCTCTAATGAATCTCTAGCGTATGTATTCACATAAATATAATATGCTTCGTGCATGAATGGTTCTCAATTTCGTATTTCGCAATTGCTCCGAACTCTAATTTTCGGAAATAAAAATAATGATAAGTTAGTATGCAAAACCAAAATGCCTTTTGTAAGAGCATTGTTCGGTCAAACCTACTAGTGTTGGTATGTCAAGCTAGTTGTCAGTTTTAGATGTCAAAACACAATTCTTGATTTAGCCTACTAGAGTTTAGATTTCTGAATTGAGATATAGACGATGTAGTTGAGACCTTGAAAACGAAGATAGAGATTACCACGAAGAAATCATATATTCTTCATCGACAAAAGGTTAGTAGGAGTTGTGACATTATATAGAATTTCTTCTATTCAACTTATTCTATCTTTCAAAATAGTCGGCTACTTTAGTAGTAACTATAGCATATTGAGATGTTGTTATCTTGTCTACATAACCATGAGTTATGTTGGTATACTTTCCCGGTGTACTAACTTCACAAGATACATGAGATAGATTCAATAGTTTCCTTTATAATGGTTTGCTTGCAAATCACATGTAGGGGAATGGTGAATCTAAGGAGTACTCTAGAGCAGATTCATGAATTATACCTCAGGACATATCCACGTCTAAGTACGGAAATTGACCCAGCCCAAGTACTTCGAGTGGATCTAGTTAAAACCCAATTCGCGAACCGCTTCACAAGTGCTCCAGATTTTCCTCATGAGTTCCAAAACATCAAATTGTACACCTACATGTACGAGTACAGTTGCTCCGATGTTATAGGCCTGAATTTCAAGTTCAGGAGGCTCGCGAACCTCTTGATGGCAATTTTCGGGATTGCTACGCGGGTTTAACAGATAACTCCTTATCTCTTAGATATATTTGTTCTTTATCACGAAAATATCTTCTGTGGTCTATCAAACGAATCTCAATAAGTCAATAAGATTCAGTTGTTCACATTTTCGTTGGATCTTTATCTTGAAGTAGTTTATGAGCTAGCAAACTACTTGGCAGATAAATGTTAAAAGATTTCCACATGTGATTAAACTGTGAATCTTTGTGTGCAAGTCAAATAACGGGCACATTTACATGGGTTTTAGAACGAAAACCACAAGCAGCAAGCATACGTAAAATGTGCGTAAACTCTTTACACTTCGTTGTAGGCTTGTTGTGGAGTCATTCTCTATTAGGATGCAGTTCCTCCGTAGGATTTACCTTACAACTATAAAGACTTCTCGTGAGAGTTGGGAAGCACAAGTAGGCGATAATATACCTTTGTGGTAATTATCATATTAACCTGTAACCTTGGTAGCCTGAGTTCGTTCTTGTCTATTCTACGATCCTATTCTTCTGCAATAAAGCCATTCAAGAACAATTACGCGACAACATGGTTTAACTGAAGCAACGTACGGCTGCACGTTCGTGTTGTAAGACCTAGTTAGCTTCGGTTGTGTAAGTTTCTTAAGTGTTTTTTTCACAGCTGAGGTAGAGACAAGTTGGGCATTGTTTACTTGGTTTACATGCTAGCCTCCGCATATAAGTAGATTTCCGTATACCTTGATCATATCTAAAGGAAGTCACTTTCATATGTTAAACTCTGGAGGACAGTTCGAAACATACACCAGATAATAGAGGTTGCAAAGCTAAAGTTATTTCAAGCCTTTAACTGCGGTTAAAGCAACCCCTAGGCCTGTAAAGGACGTCAGTTAAGGGAATCAAGTGCGTAGGGTCTAGGGCTACACAACTGTGGAGGGTAAAACACCCTCGGGACACATGTCAAGATCAGGAGGATCGGGCCCTGCCAGAAGATGTCGCAGCCATACTTCGGGATTAGCCAGCAGAGTTTCCCCGAGGAAGAGATCGAAGATAGAAGACCCGTCTAGATCATCGAAGGATGAAAGCCCGAAGTCATCTTTGGAGGTCTCACCGAAGGAACCGCCTTACTCGACAAGCTCTGACACCACCACGATTGAGCAGCTTGTCTTATTAGCTGTAAACCACCACCGACTCGGCCTATATAAGGCGAGCTCAAGAAACATTGTAAGGGTTGGATTTTTGGTGTAACCTAAGTCGTGAAGGGTGAGAATAGGTTAGCTTTCTCCTCTAAACCTCTAAGGATCATATTCATGTATTAGTTACCACAAAACTGAATGAATAATCAAGTTCTTAGTCTGTATATTCTCATATGAATTGTCTTCGATGCATCTTTAATCTCTTTGCACTCTTATACGATTGAATACTGTATTGCATGATAATAGATTTGATGGTTGTTAGGTGTGAAGTATCCATGCAGATTTTACACTCACACAGTTTGGCGCTAGAAACATGGACTGATTAAAACAACTTAGGGTTTGCCTCTGATGTATGATTTTCAAAAAAATTGAGGAAATTTTTTCTAGGGTTTTCAAACTCTTTTTTAAATCGCGTTTCCATCACATTTTTATCAATTTCTAAGCTCCACCACCTTGGATGTTAAAGATCTTCAAAGCTTTAAAACGTTCAAGGACCTTTTGAGCAAATCATCAGTTTGATGAGATCACTACTTCTACAGGGAATCCCAAGCCTTGAAAAGTAGAGGTCAAATCGTGCCCACCATACGTTTCCTGATGAAACATGGTCAAGGATAGTACAAAATACGGTTTTTCCAAAAAGGGAAATACTTCTAACAACCCCACTAAAGTAGTATGAACAGAAGAATTATGCATGTCAGATCACTAGGGCACAATAACAACTGTGGACCTCACTCGTTGGTTGCTTTTATTATAGGGGAGGTCGTTTACACAAGGAAGAGACGTCAAAGCACCCATCAAAATGAGACGACAGGAAGAAATGACGGTACGAAATGCCCATTGCAACTCGATGATTCATTCAAGGTAAAGCATCAGCCCACGAAGTAATATCACGGGAAGGATCCACAAGAGGGACAAAGACGGAAAGGAGATAATGATCGTTGCCGAAGCAAGGACATTCGAGCCATGGCAGTTGCAACCAATATGTTACTCAGCAGACGACATTCCCGAGGACGGCCCGAGCAACACTCCCCTAGTCATAGCTATAAACATAAAGGGAGTATTGTTGCCAAATATACTGATTGATCCAGGGAGTTCCGTAGACGTCCTTTTCGGCGTGGCATACATGAAATTCTTCCAAAGAACCTCGTTGACACCCTCGGACTATACCATCTACGGATTCAACGGAAGAGCTTCGAAGCCAAAGGGTGATGTCCCACTACCAATCTACGTAAAGACGATGAAGCTGCAAACTACATTTTGTGTCCTCGACATAGAATCACCATACAACGCAATCTTGGGACGACCATGGCTGCACGGGATCCTGGGGGTGCCCTCTACACTACATCAAATACTCAGCTTCCAACTCCTACCGGCATAGGTGAGATCAAAGGCGAAATCATAGTCAAAGGCGTGTCACGAAAAGGATGTCGAGCAAAGAAGGTACGCAAGGCGAAATCGAAGAGAGCGGTACATGCAACAAAGGGCAGAAATGATCGATAAAGAAATTAATCAAGTAATCAGGGGAGACAAAGGAGCAATCACGAAGGAAGCCCCGAAGGATCCCTCGGCAATGAACGAGGAAACACCAAACTTCACCCCGACAGAACCCACCGAGGACGTAAACATCGGAACCAGTGAGGAACCAAAAATTGTAAAAATTGGAACACTAATGAAACATGAGCATCGTGTAGAGCTGGAGAAGTTGCTAAAGGAATACGCCGATGTCTTTGCTTGGAGAATGAGTGAGATGCCGGGAATTGACCCAAGCTTAGCATGTCACCATCTAGACATAAATCCTTCGGTGCGACCATTCAAGCAAAGACCCATAAAGCTAGCGGATGTATACCAGACGGCGGTGGAGTCAGAGCTTAACAAAATGATTGCGACAGGAATCATCAAGAAGATACAATACGCAAATTGGATTTCGAATATGGTCATCGTGCCAAAGAAAAACAAGGGAGTGCGGATCTGCATCGATTTTAGCAATCTAAACAAGGCATGCCCGAAGGATCCACACCCACTTCCCAGCATATACCAAATGGTGGATGCAACAGCAGGACATGAACTTTTAAGTTTCATGGATGGCTATTCTGGCTACAACCAGATTCCTTTAGCAGAAGAAGATCAAAAGCACACAACATTTCTAACATCTAACGGGTTATACTGTTATACAAGAATCCCGTTTGGATTAAAGAACGCTGGTGCCACTTATCAAAAAGCTATGGAGAACATCTTCCGCCCCTGGTTGAAGAAGACTGTTGAGGCATACGTAGACGACATGTTGGTGAAAAGCAAGAAGGCAGAAGCCCACATTGAAGACCTGAGGGAAATACTGAAAAAAAATGCGCCAAATCAATATGAAAATCAACCCTGCAAAGTGCATCTTTGGAGTTACTTCGGGAAAGTTTTTGGGATACGTTGTCACGAAGACAGGTATCGAGGCAGATCCATTGAAGGTACAGGCGATTCGAGAGATGCCGTCGCCCACAACTATAAAGGACGTACAAGCCCTAAATGGAAGGCTGGCAGCCCTCAGCAGATTCATCGCTCGATCCTCGGACAGATGTAAAAACTTCTTCAGCATCTTGAAAAAAGGAAAAAAGTTCGCATGGACAGATGAGAGGGAGGCTGCATTCCAGGGAATCAAAAACTATTTGGCAAGCCTACCAGCCCTACA
>JAJJMA010000680.1:0-16203 GCA_023529015.1 Papaver nudicaule
ACTGAGCACGGAGGACAGACAGTGATGTTTCTGGTAGAACTTCTATTATTGTCTCGTTCTCCTGAGTATAAAATGTAAGAATCCTGCCGCATATGAACAAAACCAATAGAGACGTTGTATCACCTAAAATAATGATTGTGCCTATGTACCATCGTTTTAAGGAAATTCGTGAAGAAGTATACCATTCTTTAATGCAGGGAACCTCATAACTAAAAAAGATGCGGGGATCATGTCATACCTAATGTAGCTGAACAGTGAACATACTTTCTAAATACAGCTTGATAATCATAGGGATATGTTCTGATTTAATTAGCAATGTTCAATGCAATCTCCATCCGCATTAAGTTGTTTGCACCTGCAAAATAGAAAGCTTAAAATTCTACAAAGAACTCGGGAATTGGATCCCTTTAGAAAGCTTTTCAGTTTTCACAGAGTTCGAATCCATTGAATGAAAAATGTATGCAATTAGGAAGACTAACAATGAAATAATTATCTCTATAAGAAAAGGAAGATATAAATCAGCAGCTAGTTACTTACCTGAATATGCCAACTCTCTAGAGATCTACACCAAAGGACTCAACTGCATATAATCCAACAATGTCTGGCATTCTTCCATCTTCAGCTGCACATCATCGGATAACCCGTATGAAAATTGACCGAGAGCATGTAAACAAAGTGCAGACTACAGCAATTCGCAATTAGCATCTTCGGTGAATAAGGCGAACATTCTAACATTTTTATCGGTGCCAGCTACATTCAAGCAATCTACATAACTAATGAACCATCAAAGGCACATAGATTCATAACTCTCTAACAAAATTAGAGCACATAAACAAATGTGATCAATAAACGTACAGCAGCAGAAGCACATAAAAAACCGACAATCCACCACATTGTAGTGGTACGTTATGTATCAACCCATCGTAGTATTACTTCAATGCATATTGATATGAAACTTCTAGCTGCCCAGCTAAATCTTCCTAAGGGAAAAGGAAACACAACAGTTAGACAATTAAATATGTAAATTTCACTGCTAAAAAATTGAAACTACCAAACTGATAACAAAGAACCATCTTATGGAAACTGTGGGTCCGTACTTTCAAGTCAAACCAAGTTTCTGATGTGATGATCTTATTTCTATCTCTGTCTACATTTGAATCAATTCCCACCTATCTTACTATTAATCTACTAATATTTGCTTATTTTTCTATTGTTATGCCCCTCCTCAGGGCTGCTTTTTGTTTGGAGGAGGTCCCTCGGCTGAGATTCACTTGTAAATGCTAGCGAATTAATTGCCTCGGGGTTCCATCTTCCTCTATAGGTAGATGTTAATCCCATTTATCGTCCCCTCGGCGCCCGAGAACGTGAGGTCCTCGTGGCCGTTTGGTAGTGAGTACGAATGCATCATTAGCTTTTGTAGCCTTGATTCAAAGTGCTCACCGCTAATCGGGGTGTCTTGTGGGTAGAGGACCGTGCCATATAACTCGTAGGGCCCTTACGATTTATACGGTCATCGGCTCTGTGCCTGCCATTCGAGGTCTTTATGTTTTTTGGCGATTTTTGCCTTTGGCGTTACAGCCTGTTTGGCGTTTTTTGCCTTTGGCGTTACAGCCTGTTTGGCGTTTTTTGCCTTTGGCGTTATAGCCTGTTTGGCGTTTTTTGCCTTTGGCGTTACAGCCTTTGTGATGGTTCCTAGCCAGGAGGTTCCCTACCCGCCTTGACAGGATCTGGAGTTTGATTCCAAAAGGAGTTGCATCAATGTGTGCGATTTTTATTTATTAAATCTCTTCGAGTACTGCTTACAAAAGAAATTTCTTTCTTATACTAGGTGTTTCATGTGCTTTCCCTCCACTGGGGTTTTTAACCTCTGGCCTTCGAGGTTGATCAAGCTATAAGTGTCGTTGTCAAGTTGCCTTTCGATGACAAATGGTCCTGCCCAGAAGGGTTCTTGCTGGATGTTCTTGCCTTCGCCAGACTCGCCTGATTGTTCGTTCGGAGTCTGGAGACTACCTGCTGCCACGAGGAACTGTTCTCGGTTCTCGAGATGCTGTCTCTCTTCGCTGCTGTCTTGCTTAACGCCTAGCATCCCAGCTTCGGTGTCAGCTATGAATTTTTCTATGCTTTCGTCCGATATCCTTGGGTACTTAGTTTGCCCCAAACATTCCTCACTACCTTCCTTTGCCTTAATATCTATTTCATGGCAGGCACGAGCCTCGGTAGGGTCACCTGGGATCTCCGCAATCCCTCTTGGGGTTGGAAACCTGATTCTTTGGTGCAAGGTGGATGCGACGCCCATAATGCTGTGCAACCATGGCCTTCCTACGATAGCGTTATAAGGAGAGCCTATGTACACCACACAGAATAGGGTTGGCTGCTTTTGGCTACCAGCGCGAATTGTGATCATTAGCTCTCCCCGAGGTGTTGATGGTTTTCCGTTGAAACCAAATATGTTGTATGTTGAGGGCACCAAGGCGGCTTTCTTTCCCTTCATCTTGTCATATGTTTGTCCAAGAAGTATGTCCACAGAACTCCCAGGGTCCACCAGTATTTTAGGCATGGATATCTTTCCCATTTGAAGGGTGACGACCAAAGGATCATTGTGCGCTCTTCCCTCATTGGGGATGTCTGCTGCCGAAAATAACACGGGCTGCTTCTGCCACTCCTCTAAGCGATTCTTTGTGATCACACTGAGTATTTCTTTACCCTCAAGGTCCCTTTTATGGATGCGACATGTTTGGATCCCTTCTAGCCCCTTTGTGTGAACAATGGAATTGCAAGCTCCGAATCTTGGAATATCCCTATCGATTGTAATCACATAAGCATCGTGCTTCGGCTCCTCCTTAAGTTGTGGTTGATTTGGGGGTGGTTTAGGTAGCTCTAGAAGATGTTTAAATTGCTCTCTGGCTATAAAGAAATAAATTTGATCTTCCGCCGTGACGCAGTCCTCGGTGGTATGTCCATAAAATTTGTGGAACTGACAATAATCTCTCGAATTTTTCGTATGTTTTGGTTTGTTTCCCCTACTTCGGGGATATCTTATCTCGCTGGCAAATTCGGACTGCTCGATGGTCCGAAGAGCATCTTCGATGGGCACACAAATCTTTGGAAGTTTCCTATCGTGAAATGCAGGAAATCCTGGTTTAACCGTCCCAAATTTTCTGTTTCCTTGTCCTTGTTGGCTACTGTTTCCTTCGAACTCTCCCCGAGGGTTGTTTCCTCGGTTGTCATTGTACTTTCTGTTATCATGGTACTTGCCGTCACCGAATTTGCCTTCGTTCCCATAGCGACCGTTATCATCTTGTCTCCCTCGCTTCGACGGATCCCCGAATTGAGTGTTCATTGCTTGTCCTCGCTCTTCAAGCGATAAGTTGTTTATTGAATGGACCTGCTTTAAGATTGTTTCCTTACCCAGGGCTGCTTGTTCTTTGATTTCCTCCAAGGTAATTCACTCCTTTTGGTACTTTCGGAGATCTTGCAGTGTCTCGAGGTTCTTTGAGAAAAGTCTATCATATACATAGGGTGATCTTTATCCAGAGCGTTGAGGAATGCTCGTACTTTGTCCTTTTCCGTAGCTCCATTTCCCACCTCTACACACTGTTCAGTCCAACGGCTCGTCAGACTTTTGGTTGATTCTCCTGGGCGTACGCGAATGCTGAATAGTTTTTCCACCCCTGGCTTGGAGGAGTTGTTATATAGGAAGTGCAGTATAAAAACTTTGGACAACTCCTCGAAGGATGAGATTGAGCCAGCTGTTAGGTTATCATACCAAGCGAGAGCTTCCCCTTTCAAACTAGAGGGGAAGTACTTACAGAGCACTTCATCCCTATTAGCGTAAGCCAGAAAGACTCGGAGATACATTTTGATATGTACGGTGGGGTCTCCCGAACCATCAAAAATGGAGGTGAAGGTGGGCATTGTGCACTTTACTGGAATTGCCAATGAAAGGATTTCTGGACTTAGCGGAGAACGGTTGACATCATTCATGGCTTGTGTGAGCTTGATCCTGTCACTTGATTGAATTCGATTGTCAAAAAGTTCTGCTCGGAGTGCTTTAATCTGATCCAACATTACTTGCTGTAAGGCCTTTGACTCGGCATCCTTCTTCGCTGGATTTCCTTCGCTGAATATCTGGATGCTTGCCTTCGTATATGCTGGAGGCTCGGTCTTTTTGCTAGATACCGTGATTCCTTGTCCTTTGCTGGCGCCTTTAGCCTTGATGTGTGTTTTGGATACGGAGGGTTCCTTTTGCTGAGACATGTTGTTTGGACGAGAGTGTCCTTCGCTGCTTCCCCGATAGTTGGATGTTGATTTTTCTGCCACCTTTTTGTTTGCTTCGGCCAGCTGCTTCTTTAGCCTTTTTATTTTCCTATTTTTCAAGATTAACTTCCTAAATCGTGCAGCTCTTGCCGTATTTTCTTCGGTAAACTGGTGTTCGGGCATATCATTGTCGGGATCAGAGGCTTCGTCCTCTTCTTCGTCATTTTCCTCATTTTCTTCTTGTATTTGCGGCTGTGGTCGTTCTTCGGCCTTTGGGAATCCCTTTCCTTCGGGGCCTAAGTCCTCTATCAATACTTCGTCCTCATTTACGGTTTCTCGATGCTGGACTGTGCTTGCCGCTACCTCGGGAGATAACCCTTTACTTGTCGAAAATCTGGTGAAATGCTGTCTTGAGGATCCGGTCCCCTGCTTCGAAGATCCTACTCGCTGCCTCGGAGCCTGGTCCGATTTTGAAGCCATTCTGGTTGTGACCTGTCAGAAAACAAAAAACCCGTGAGGTCCAAGGCGGCTAGCGCAGGGTACTTTGTCGGCCATGTAAGTCTGTACACTGCAACAGATTTTTTCAGACGAATTATAAGTCTTTTTTGCCCTTTTTTAGATATATCCCTAACTGCTTATTTTGTCTTTTAGCTCAAATTATCTTCCTCATCAGCTTCTTTTCATGGGGTTTTTTCCAAATATAGCATGAATTTTAAAAACCCTAAAAATGAATTTTAGGATATACTGTTTTTTGTACTCGTTTTTCTTAGAGCTAGATTCCATTGTTTAAACGTTTAAGACGAGTATAAACTACCCTTTTTGGAAATCGACTTCCTCATACCAAGGTTTTGAGACTCTTAATGGATGATTTTGCCATCTGATGCTGTGCTCCAAAGAACCCTTAAACATACTAAAGCCTTTAAGGTTCTTTAGATGATCCAAGGTACAGGAGCTTCTTTTCAAAAAACAAGCTTTTGAAGATCTTTTGAAAAGACAAGAAATTATGCCTAAAATTTGAAAACCCGAAAAATCACAGGCAAACCCTAAGTTGTTTTAATCAGTCCCTGTTTCTTGCGCCAAACTGTACGAGTAGAAAATCTGCATAGGCTCATAAGGTGCCCAATCCATCAGATCTACTCATACATACAGTAACTTTAAACGAGATTCAATGGTGCGAGGACCATAAGAACGATACCGAAGATAACAGAACAACTATAATTCAAGACTAAATGTATAAAGCAAAGGCTAATGTGTATAAAGATTTATCTGTATTTCAATGTTGTGATTACATGGAATATAACCCTAAGGAACCAGAGGAGATACAGACCTAATCCCACTCTTGCCGCTTAGGTTCTACCCAGCAAGAATCCAACCTTTCCAATGTTTTCCAAGCTCGCCTTATATAGGCCGAGCTTGGGTGGTTTACAGCTAATAAAGACAAGATACTCAGTCGTGGGGGTGTCAGTCCTTGTCGAGTAAGGCGGTTTATTCGGTGGCGCTCCGAGGTTAATCCTGGGGCTTCGGTCTCTTGGCGTGGTCCGAATACTTTCCTTCCGGGCCTTTACTTCGTCTTCTTATGGCTTTTCTTCCTCTAATCTAATCCGAGGCTTCGCTGCCGGTCCCCTTGTCATGGTTAGGCTTGCGAGACACGAGTCCCGAGAGGTTTTACCCTCTACATATGTACCATAGAAATGATAACAAATACTGAAAACAGGCATATTGAGAGTTTACTCACTAATGCAAGAAGCATCATCACTGTTCAAAGTATATGAACTTGATCACAACCTGAAAATAACAAAAGAGTAGACATAAGTTAGTAAGATGAGCACTAAAAGGATCAAACTCAGAAATTTCAATATCAGTAATATACCTTATATTCTAACTAACTGAGGAGCTGATTTGACAACGGAAAAGGCCACTTTCTCCCACTTGTGTGCCCGTCATACCAGCAAAGAAGAGAAGTGTACATGTAGGTCAGTATGAAACGAACTAGAATACATAATTATCCAAGAACATGAACGAGTAAGTAACTATGTTACCTGGTATTTGATTGTCGTTCTTTATAGCAAGCTCAACCATTCTGCAAGTTCCTGCAAAAATAACAAACTAGTCCTCTTCCCTCCTCCTTTACCCGGGCTGGGGACCGGCATCTCAAATGGCGGAGTTAAAAAGGGGTTGACAGGTACACAAAAGCAAATAAATAAACAACATCAAATATTTGATACAAATATATATATATATATATATATATATACACACACAACATAATAATAATAATAAGGATGTCCAAACAATTACACTTACACAAGTGTAACTCAAAATATGTCTGTACTTGATACCCAAAAGACCCAACAAAAAAAAACAGCAGTATATAGAAGTGTTAAAGTTAAGCTGCACAAAAAACCATTGCAAGAAGTGGGAAGTGCTCAAACAAGGATCATCCTGGTTATGGGCCATATAATGAAGCACTGTCCACCTACCAGATCTCCCAAAACATTGTAGTCATCCCCTTGTGGAGCATCGGGAACAGGATAGAGCACATCCATAACTTCCTCAACACAGACAACTCTCTCCACTTTGTGGTTCACGGTAGCCCCATGACAAGACTGCCCCTGCGCTCCACCAAGTACATGACCAGTTGCAACTGCATCCCCTTTCTTGTTGATAAGACGCACCTGATGATCTCCCATAAGAGGTATAGCAGCTTCAGCAACAGTGTCAGCTACAACAACTGAAAATGATTCTTTAATTGGAGAATCAGAAAGATCACCAGGGGCAGAAGCTGTTTGACTGGAAGGAGAAGTAGTATCCTGAACCCTTCCAGTGGCAGCCATAAAACTCATAACATGTTGTAAGCAGGACCACAATACATTCAAAAATTGATTTGATTAGAATCTGATATATACAATGCACAATATACACAAGACATAAATGAACTAATTATAGGAGATCATGTTTCAAGCTCACCTTTGAAAGAAGCGTAAGATCATGCTGCATCTGGTTCATTCTAGCATCAGCATCAGCATCAGCATCAGTGAGTTTACATATGCCAGAAGATTTAAGGGCTGCCCCTACTTTCATATTTATTGCCTGCTTCATGGACATAGTCGAGGAAAAGGAACGGCAATAGCTCCTTGGCTTGTCAACTCCAAACACTTGTGAAAGTGGATCGTCATCAAAAGACAGCTCCTCTGACTCTCCCTCGCCAGCTTCTAACAGTGCCTTTCTCTTCTTCATTGCAGCTTCTACTTGTTTCTGAAATTCAAGGGATTTTTTTTTTTGTGTAAGAGTCTTGTGTACGTGAACATTCAAAATGTATGAGTCTTGTATACTCACATATTTGTCATCAAGACCTGTCACTATGTCTCCATTCTTGCGCTTATGTCCAAGCAACCATTGTTCTCCACGACATTTAGCAACAGGTTTTTTCTCTTATTTTGACTGTATAATCGGTATGAACAGTAACAGGGGTTGTAAAGGTAACATACAAGGAGAATTTAAATGTTCTTAGAGAATCACCAAAGTACTTACCACCATGTATGACTTGTTGGCATATGAGAGTCTTCCTAAGCAATGTGTGTACTCTCTATGCTTCTGATTAGCTCCCAACTTTTTATGCTTCTCTGCAACTCCTTCCTCGTGCTCATTGTCGATAAACCGCTCCTAGACATCGGTGTTCATGCCATATGGACACTGGGCAATCATCTCTTCCTTGGTATTGCACCTGTCAAGAATGTTAGTCCGTAGTCCTCATTTGTGGGACCTAAACTTCTGTGGAAACATCCCAGAAACGGCCACTCTAGCCAGAGCGTCGTCGATGGGGAAACAGAAAGTGTCCTGAAAAGAACAAGAAAGTATTTATGTCAGCAACGAAAGACTGCGGTTGGCATCAGCGTAACGCACAAATGGACAAGAAAACACAGTGGTTGTATTATCGATTGAAGGGAGATCTTTACCATTAGAGCAGCCCACATCGTGTACTTTTGAGGTACAAGCCTCCAGTCTTTGCAGTCGACGGGACAGTGGGATCTGATGAGCTTTCCAGCCTTGGTAGCAAACCTACTGGCGTTTACTCCCATTGGTCTTCCATGCTCATCGAGGTCAACGAGATATCTGGATCGAAGGAATCTTGGATCACAGCTACCGGTGGGAGGAGTACTAGTAGTTTGAGAAGCATCAGGACTACCACTATGAGGAGTACTAGTGGTTGGTGATGAAGTTTCATCTGACTCCTGACTTGACATCTTCATACAAACGAACCAAAAACAAACAACAAACAACATATGAGAAAACTTGAATATATAACAAGTTATGAAAGTAAAAAAACTAGAACTTTGGTTGAAACCCTAAGTTTGGATCCATAGATCACAACACCCACAAGTAAGTAACTTATTAAGCATAAACAATAGAAGCAGCGAACAATCAAAAACCTGCACTTTGGTTGAAACCCTAAGTTTGGAGTTGTGATCTATGGAAAGAGATCACAACACCCACAAGTAAGTAACTTATTAAGCATAGACAATAGAAGCAGTGAACAATAAAAAAACTCAACTATTCTTAAAGCAAACAACAATTATTAAGCATACACAACCTAAGAACCAAATGAAAAAAACAAGATAGATCTAAAGAAATTACCTTTCGAGATTGATTGAGGTACAGGGTTAGAGGCGTGGTAAGAGGTATGAACGATGTAAGTGAAGATCGGAAGAGAGTTTGTGAAAACAGGAAAACGGCAGCAAAGCTTCAACTCCATCTTCTCTTCTTTATAGAGAAAAAGGTAGATTCAAAATATTTCTGAAATTTGGAGAAGGGGGAAAAGAAATTTGAGAGGGAATCGAAAATTTTGGTGGAAAAAGAGGAATTGGGAGAGGGAAACGGAAATTGAAACAAGTATCTGAGTTGGGATTTGAGTGGGAAACGAAAATTTGAGATCTAAAATTTAGCTCCAACTTTTGGACAGAGTAAAGTTGCCCAAAGTTTCAATAATAGAAGAGAGATATGTTTTTGGTCCCAAAAATCGAGGTGAAAAGATCATACGGATCGAGCTTAAATGTTGCGATTGCCTTTGTCAAGTCAAATTAAAATTTTAGTCAACTTCAAAAGTTAGGGTAGGACATGGGCCACCAAAATAAAATCATATGACATTTTCTTATAACAAAACACGTCCAATCGCAACGATGGAGATTTCGCTTAACAATAGTAATCTACGGTGGACATTTTCTTACAAAAATTAGTAATATCTATGAGACGGTTTGTTATTTTCCGTCGAAAATGCAAAGGCAGATGAGAATTTCTGATTGAGGGATTTGTTTGATATTGTTGTTTGGAGATTTGTTTTCATAAGAATCGACTTATAAATGTTAACTAATAACTGATTTGTACCAATTCAAAGTGAAATTTGTTTGATCCTCAACTTTGGGAAAGTAATTGAGTTAGAATCTTCTTTGAACACCAAACCACTGCCGAACTTGCCATACTATGAGTCAGGATCTTTCACAGAACCACTGACTCTATCCCTTTATGAAAAATTCAAGGAAGAATCCTTGTAGAACCTTAAAAGAACCCACTTTGGGCAAGTTTGAGTTACAATCTTCCTCTGAACTCCAAAGAACTCACTAAAATAGTAATGTTTCTGAGACGGTTTTGTTGTTTCCGTAGAAAATTGTAATATAGGTGAGACGGTTTTTTTTATTCCGTGGAAAATACTAATGTAGCCGAGACGGTTTTGTTGTTTCCGTCGAAAATAGTGATATTTCTGAGACGGTTTTGTTTTTTCCGTAGAAAAATAGTGTTGTATTTGAGAATCTTCCTCTGAACTCCAAACCACTCCCTAATTTGCCATACTCTGAGCCAGGCTCTTCCAGAGTAGCACTGATCCTATCCAGAAATGGCAAATTCAAGGTGGAATCCTTGTAGAACCATAAAGGAACCCATTTTGGGCAAGTGAGAGTTACAATCTTCCTCTGAACTCCATATCAAATCCCTAATGGCAGTGGAAAATAGCAAGGTATGAGACGGTTTTGTTGTTTCCGTTGAAAATAGTGATGTAGTTGAGACGGTTTTGTTGTTTCCGTTGAAAATAGTGATGTAGTTGAGACGTTTTTGTTGTTTCCGTTGAAAATAGTGATGTAGTTGAACTCTGAACTCCATACCGCTCCCTAGATCATGTGTCTCTGAGCCAGGATCTTCCAGAGTTGCACTGATCCTATCCATTTATGGCTGGAATCCTTGTAGAAGCATAAAGGAACCCATTTTTGGCAAGTTTGAGTAATCTTCCTATGGACATATATGCCACTAGGACGGTTTCATTGTTTTTCTTCCCAAACCCCTTGGGCCTAAAGCAGCAGTTTTGTTTTTTAAACGAAAAGAAAATTACATTACTGAGCAAAGGATTTACAAGATAACTGATTTTCCCTGATTACATTAAGCTGACTAGCAGGGATATCTGAATACATAAAAGATCTTCCAGTTTTCCTGCAAATTTCTGCCAGAGTATACAAAAAAGAAACAAAAAAGCCCACACTTCCAGTTCTGAATACAACTCTGACTAAAGAAACAAAAAATGGGTCAGAGTTGATACAATCAGAGTTAAGAGTATCTAGGTTAATCACAGTTATGAAAGCGCACACACAATCAGAATTAAGACATTCGGTGTGTGCGCCATATCCATAACTACTGGTAACACAACCAGTTTCCCCAAAATATCCCAAAATATACAAAAAATTATGTTTATACACACAAATATCAATAATAGGAACTCTCTGAACCCCGAGTCCCCATCCTCGTCATCCTCATCCCCATTAACAATATCACTATGTTCATCATTTTCTTCCTCTTCGGAATCTTCCTCCTCGGAATCTTCCTCATCATCAGGTTCTTCTTCCTCCTCCTCGACAGAAACTTCCTCCTCATCCCCATTATCTTCCTCATCTTCTTCTTCTTCTTCTTCATTAAAAGCAACAACAGCAGTACCAGTAGCAGCATCAGAATCAACAACACCCACATCATCCACTTCCCCCATCCGGTAGTCGAACCAATCATCCACCCTCAATTCTTGCTCCTCATCATCAGCCACCAGCTCATCAATAAAGTTTCCTACATGAAAAGGGTCGGCTTCATGTACATGTTCTTCTTCTTCTTCTTCTTCTTCTTCTACTAGGGGTTCAGGTTCTGCTTCCTCCGCATCATCATCGGAGGGTATACCTTCAGCGGGTGGCGCCATTTCCATTTCTATAAGCTGACGATGGAGATGGGCTTCTCTTCGTACCCTATTTTGGTATTCTTTGAGGTCAACATCATCCTTCTGCTCTCTTCTGCGTTTCTTGCTTTCTTCCTCCCTGTCATGCTTAATTCTCTGGCCTACTTCCAAACAACCGACATAATCGGAAGCACGCTTGACAATCTCTTTTGCTTGATCCAAGCTGCATCTATGGATTATGTTGTTGAAAGCAATCAACGTATTGAAGGGTTATGAAGTAGCATCAGAATGTTCGGAGCTCCCCTGCTCCGCAGAGTCAGACCTTTTTCTTTTTCCCTTTCTGTTACGTTCTGCTTCTGAGTAGTTTCGGCTATTCGATGCCATATCCCTGCATTTTTCATACATTCATACATTCAAAGTAATATAAACACCATTATCGAGGTTACAACACAGATCATCCATGAAGACACCAAGAGTCAAAATATTACTTTCCATTCCATTTTGAACATTTTTTGATTTGCCAAATCAGACGGACAGACATTTATCATGATTCCACTTCATTTAGCATGTTAACTTCAAAATCCGACCACGACATCAATACTGGACATTTGAAACAGACCAAAACCCTAAAATTTTCATAAAAACAATACTGAAATCAAACACATCTGGAGATCATAATAACGTAAACCAAACTAAACCCATGTCATGATTTCATCTAATTTGTTAATTAAAAATCTAATTAAACAGAGCAGCATTAAAAGCATTGAGTGAGTAGAAATAGACCAACATAACAAAATTTCACTTCATGCATCTTGATTTCACACCATCTATCATGATTCCACTTCATTTTTAGCATTTAACTTCATTTATTACTAACGGATTCACCATGCAACATGCAAAGGCAGTTGAAAAGTAAAAGAACCCAAAAGTAAAGACCTTACCTTTTCAAAAAAGAGATTGATGAAGGCTGAATATTCTTCTCTGAGAGAGAAATAGATTTCCTCCTTAATCAATCGCTGAATCTCCTTGAAAGCAACCTTTTTTTGGGAGCTTTAAAGTCTGAATATTCTTGTCTGAGAGAGAAAGTGAGTGCTTCCAAAAGCAGCAGATCTTTAATGAAAGGTGTGTTTGTTCTTTAGCACTAAACTAGTAGTAGTAAAGAAGATGATGTTTTGGTGGTACCCACCAGGGTGTAAATATAATGTGTGTGTTAACATTGGGGTGGAATAAACAAAGTGTAAAAAGACTATTAATCAATTGTCAACAAAGTTAGCTAAGCATAGAACAAACCTTAAAAGTTACAAACCAACAACAACTCTAAAAGGGGTGTAAAACTGTAAGCAAAAGTAGAAGGAAACGTACAGATTATTTCAAATTCTCAGGGGTGCTCCAATAGGTGAGCAAAGCTCGAAGATGTGGTTCTTCGTCTAAAATATCTTGAAAACTGCCTTCAGCTGGTACATCTGCACTGTCTACACTGATAGTTAGTCTTCTGGAGGGATGCATAGGAACCCAGTAGGCTGGCTCTTTCAAATCCTGGGAATAAAAGACTTGGGTAGCCTGTTCCGCGAGAATCACGGGCTCGTCTGTGATAGCATTTTTCTTCTTCATTCTTGACAGATTGACCAGAGGATAATCTGAATCCTTACACATCTTAACTCCAGTCTCCACCTTCACCCAATCACAGTAAAACACATCTTCTTTAAATGAACCATAGTTCAACTGTAGGATTTGTTGGATCACCCCATACCACCTGGCTTTCACAGTCACGGGCTCTTTATCAGTTCTTTTGCTCCTAAAAGTTGTGTCTGCAACCATGGTAACACCACTATCCTGGGTCCTAAGCTTGGCCTCAAAAGCTTGGGAACAAAAAACATATCCATTCACACGGTATCTTTCAACCTCATCCGGACCTTTAAGGTAATCCCACAAGAGACCATCCATATTCCGTTCATCACGAAGCTGCGAAAGCGCAGAAAACCCATAAATCTGAATTAATGCCACCTAAATTATTCTGACAAACAGGTTCTACAAGGCATACCTTATTGTACAACCATGAAAGGAAGTCGGTTTCAAACTGGACCAAGTCCACTCCAACGTCTGAATGGCCGGTGCGGTAATCCCTGAACATAAATATAGAGCATACTTTTAATACCAACCCATCGTCAATAGAAATTCAGTGTCCATACAAACAGAAGTTATATAACAACAAATACCTGTAATAATCGTCTAGTTCTGGTTGACAACGCTGAAATATTAGCCACCAACGTATCTGAACCCATTGAACAGGGCTCAACAAAACTTCTTTATCTCCAAGAATGGAACCCTCATCGCTGAAATCAGATTCTTCATCCAGAAAGGCAGCCCAATTGGCTTTGTGACCTCCTTCGGCTCTAGCTTTGGCTTGCTCCATTGCATACCTAACAGCCTCATTTAGAATGATAGAATTTGTAATTGACGCTTCAATGTATCTCTTGTTATGGCAAAGGCCTTTACACTCCTTCATTGCCCTGATACAGTATGCACATGTAAATTTCAGTACAAAACTCCCAAAAAAATGCAAAAAAATTGAAGGGGTAAATTGGTGAAACGACAATTCACCTCTCAAGTGGGTACATCCATCGGAACCTAACCGGTCCACAAACCAAGGCTTCTTCAGCCAGATGAACCATGATGTGCACGCTTATATCAAAAAATGAAGTCGGGAAATACTTTTCGAGCACGCACATGGCCTCTGCAATCATCCACTTACCCTGGCTCAGATCTTCTACTTTAACGACCTTAGAGCACAGCAATCTAAAATACAAACTGACTTGCTGAAGTGCAATTCGAAGGTGTTTATGTCCAGGAAAGGCATGTTGAAGCAGAGCAGGTAGCAAGTACTCAATCAAAATATGATAGTCATGAGATTTTAAGCTCAGTAACCTATCCCCACTCACATTGTTGCTCAAGTTTGAGCAAAAACCTGAAGGGAATTTCAGATTTCTAATGATCTGGCAAAAAAAAATTTGCTCTTCTTTAGACAAAACCCACACCGGGGTGTTTACTATCACATTCTTAAATTTCTTCTCTTTCCACTCTCCAATGTGGAGCTTTTTCTCACGCAATTCACACTACACCAAATTACCCGTATTGCAACAGGATTTTGCAACTGGCGACCCGATGTTGCAAAATTGAAACAGGGAAAAATATTTGCAACACGGGAGCCCATGTTGCAATACTGAAACTAGCGGTCCCTGTTGCGGATTTGCAACATCCACGACTTTCACATGTGCCATTCGCGTAGGTACATGGAGACACCTAGGTAGTTTTACACCCAATCGTTTGACCTTTTAAAAGACATGATTTTATTTATACCCAGTTTGACCATGACCCTTACCAAGACCAAGACCATGACCCAACACTTAACCAATTTTCAGTCTTCTCTTCCCTTTTCATTTTAGTTTTCTTTTTCTTCTTCGTTTTCTCTGCTGCGAAAGATAGGTTTAGGTTTTCATTTTCGTTTTCATTTTAGGGTTACAGAAGAGAAGAGACGAGAAGAGAAGAGAAGATATTAGGGTTTGGGTTTGGGTTTGGGTTTGGGTTTCTTTCTTCTTTATCTGCTGCGAAATACTAGGGTTAGGTTTTCGTTTTGATTTTGCTGGTTAGAGAAGAGAAGAGGCGAGAAGATATTAGGGTTTTGGTTTCGATTTTTCTGGTTAGAGAAGACAAGAGAACATCGTGTAAGTGTAATTGATGTTTTAGGGTTTTCAAAGTTTAGGGTTTTTATTCCTGTTGTATGTTTGGTTTAATTTCAGTGTTATTAATGGTTTGTTGTTTATTTGTAGGTACTACTGGTGGTTTTCATCTGCTTCGATTGTTATCATCTGCTGCTGTTGGAGAATTAGTGAGTATCCCTAATTTTGTCTGCTGAATCTGAAATTGAAATTAGGGTAAAGTTATGTAATGGTTGGATTATATTGAAATTGGGTTATAAGGGTTTGGATTATACTTAGTGTTATGAAATTGAAATTAGGATCTCAAAGTTGGTTTATTTTTATTTGATTTGGTGGGTTGTTGAAATTGGTTTATTTTTATTTGTTATTGCATATAGAGGATATTTCATATAGGGTTATGAAATTGAAATTAGGATATCTTTCGATGTATTGTGAGCATGATGGTGTAGATGGTGGAAAATGAGAGAGGGGCAAAATTGTCAAAACACTCTCGAAAGCATGTCTTATTAAAGACAGTCGCCTATTCAGGCTCATCTTCATAGCTCAGGATGCAATCCATTCCATGAAGCTAAACCCTCTATGAGCTCTCTCTTATAACTCCGGTGGGGAGGGTAATGTCATAGAGCAGTATCAATGATCTCACCAACATATTAAACCCATCGACCAGCTCAGAGCCAGACCTCGCTTGATGGTACACGGTGAAAGATCAACAGAGACGTATCCTAATGGATTTCCTCTTAAAATACGACTCGATACACGAGTCTTGGTGCAAACCTCGGAAATATTGAAGCTCCAGGCCGGTCCGGAGCTCTCTGAGAAGCATACACCAGCCTAAACAGGCCTAAGCGGACCTAATCCCAAGTTCAGGATGGTCTAGCGTACCATGGATAAGCATGCCATGACTTCAAAACGGGTTGTAGCGTAAGCACGCACACCACGACTAAGGCACAGGATGCCGCAAAGCTAAGCTTGGCCAGATGCCAAAGCCATGGCGCCATATTCATGGCGCCACAAGGTTATGCCTTGGCCTAA
>JAJJMA010000691.1:0-20095 GCA_023529015.1 Papaver nudicaule
TCGGCCTATATAAAGCGAGCTTGGAAAACATTGTAAGGGTTGGAATCCTTTGGGTATAACCTAAGCGGCAAGAGAGGGATTAGGTATGTATCTCCTCTAGCTCCTTAGGATCATAATCCATGTAGTTACAACACTGGAATAAATATCAATCTTCATGCGTTTAGTCTTTTGATTAATCCCCTTTTACATACCTTCGGTGTTGTTCTTAAGGTCTTTGTACCTCGAATCATGTTTAAATAACTGCATGTATGAGTGAGATCTGAGGGCTATAGAACATCATATACCTATGCAGATTTTCTACTCGTACATCCTTTGTCTCCAAATATTTTCTTATGGGCGCCCTCCAATCGTCCTCTTCGTCTTGGATGATCATTACTAGTTCTTCCCTCAAGTCTGCTATTGATGCCTTTTTTATTCTGCCGATCTCTATGGAGATAATATCTTGGTCTGTCATTTTTGATGCGATAAACGCCAAGGCGTCTGCATGCCTGTTATCTTTTCTGCATATGTGCCGAATCTTTAGATGTGGGATCTTTGTCATGAGTCTTCTCGCCAATTTCTTGTATTTTGATAGGGAATCATGGGATTGGTAGCTACCATCTAACTGCCGCACCACAAGTTGTGAATCTGTAGTTATTCGTGCTTCTTGGATTTCCATCTCTATCATGTACTTTAGGGTATGAATCATAGCTTCATATTCTGTTTCATTGTTGGTTGCTTCGAATTCTAATCGGAGTGCATAGACTGTGCGCTTCCCTTCTGGTGATGTGAAGACTATCCCGACTCCTCGGCCATCACTGTTTACCGAACCATCGATGAAAACTTCCCATCTCCGTGGATGACACTGCTCTAACAGGTCATTTGGTCTGTCCTCGTCTTCAATTCCTAGGATTGGTTCTTCCTCATAGTCTTCTTCGATTGGGAACTCAGCCAAGAAGTCTGCGATAATTTGAGATTTTAATGCCGTTCGTATTTCATATACTACATCATACTGGCCTATTTGTGCGTTCCATTTCGCGATTCTTCTTGCTGCCTGCATATTTTTTAGGACCGACTCTATTGGTGTTTTGGTTAACATTATTATTTTGTGAGCCTGGAAATACGTTCGAAGCTTTTGGTATTTGATCAGATCTCGAAGTCATGTTGATAGTGACCTGCAGAAAACAGAAAACCCGTGAGGTCCAAGGCGGCTGGTGCAGTGTACTAAGTCTGACATGCGCCCTAGTATGTGTAACATATTCTGTCGTGCGAAATTTCAGGGTTGGTTATGTTTGGTTCTGACCAAACCCTAACTGTTTTTGTCTTATCCGAATCTTCCTTCCAAATGAAAAGACCCTGGCAGACTGGCCTGCTTTCCTGATCTGGACCCTGAGTATGAATACTGCAAGGCTTCTTTCCTAATATGGACTAGATAAAAACCCTAAAATGTTCCTAGTTCTGCTTTTCTCGACATCATGGGTATACCATTTTTGACGGGTGTTTCTTGGCAATCAAAGTGTCTTATCCAAGGTGAAAGATACTCTTTCCTTGGGGTTTTGCCGTGATTCTTTTGAAAGAGTTTGTTATACTCTTGACCAGATCTCTACGTTTCAAGGCTTGGGATTCCTTGAAGAAATATCGATCTCATCAAACTGATGATTTGCTCAAAATCCTTGAACGTACTAAAGCTTTGAAGATCTTTAGACACCCAAGGTGGCGGAGCTTAGAAAAATGATAAAAATGTGATGGAAATACGATTTTAAAGAAGAGTTTGGAAACCCTGGAAAAAAATTCCTCAAAAAATTTGAAAATAATAAATCACAGGCAAACCCTAAGTTGTTTTAATCAATCCCTGTTTCTAGCGCCAAACTGTGTGAGTATGAAATCTGCATAAGCACTTCATACCCGACAGCCAATAGATCTAATCTCATACCTAAGTTATATAAACAATATTTGATCATAAGAGAGTACGAGGAAAATAAGAACAGCACCGAAGGTAAGATGCGTAAAAGAATATGCAAGATACGAACACGACTACTCATTGAATTATGATAACTAATACATGGATATGATCCTTGGAAGTTTGAGGAGAAAGCTAACCTAATCTCACTCTTCACAACTTAGGTTACACCAAAAATCCAACCCTTACAATGTTTCTCGAGCTCGCCTTATATAGGCCGAGTTAAAGTGGTTTACAGCTAATACGACAAGCTACTCAATCGTGGTGGTGTCAGAACTTGTCGAGTAAGGCGGTTCCTTCGGCGAGTCCTTCGAAGATGACTCCGTGTTCTTACCCTTCGATGACCTGCTCGAGTCTTCTCTTACCTCCTCGAGGTAACTTTGCAGGCTAATCCCGAAGTATGGTTGCGACATCTTTTGGCAGGGCCCAATCCTTCTGATCTTGACACGTGTCCCGAGGGTGTTTTACCCTCCACATTATGCATCACCTCAATGACTTATTGTGAATGGGTCTTCTCATGGAAATATCACTCCCAGACGGGGTTGAGACAAGGAGACCCTTTATCACCATTTATCTTCATTCTTTGTGCAGAGGTCCTGTCTTCCAGCTTGGTTATGCAACAACACTTAGGAAATATACCGGGAATCAAAATCTCAATGAATGCACCACCAATTATTCATCTCATGTATGCGTATGATCTATTGTTAACATGTACAACTGATATAACTGGGGTTCAGAATCTTAATATCCTGGAAAATATAACTGGGAAATATAAAAGTAAGTCACCGATTATCATCACAGGAGGCTGGATCAGAGTCAAAAAGATTGGATACAACAGTTCTTTTGAATCTGCACCACTCCCAATGTACCTCTATACCTGGGAGGGCAACTCAGTAATGATAAGCAGGCTTTACAAACTTATATGAATCCCTTTAACAGACTAGAAAGAAAAACAAGAGGATGGATGCTCAAATGTCTTAACCCGACAGGTAGACTTGTGATGATTACTACTTCGCTCACGCCGTCTACTACCATGTAACGCAGATCCAGGGACTACCAGTTCATGTCCATGACAGGATAAATAAAATTACGAGGAACTTCTTCTGGGGACATGACGACAACACTAAGAAGATCCATACCTTAGGCTGGGGGAAAATTGCAAGACCAAAAAATAGTGGTGGTCTTGGAATTGGGAGAAGCAGAGAACATAATGATGCACTGCTTCTCAAAAGGGTGTGGAAATTATATGATCAACCAGACTTTATATAGGGTTCACTTTCCTGCAACAAATATCTCGGCTAGTTTGGTTTGGAAAGGCTTACCAAACATCTCAACATCTGGATGTAGTAGTCTCAATTGGAAATCTTTAAACATTTATCTGCCAAGTGTTTTGTTAGCTCAAAAACACTTCAAGATAGAGATCCAACAGACCAGAGATAATCTTTATCTTATTGACACATTGATATTCGTTAGATGGACCACAAAAGATATTTTGATAAGCACAAGTCCAACTAAAGGAGTCAGATTAACCCGTATGAAATTCCGCAGAATATTCACTTGGACGGTTCGTGAACCGTCCAACTGGATTCCGTCCAAATACATCGAATTTGTGGTTCACGTACATGTACGTGTACAGATTGACAATTTTTAACTCAGAAGAAAATTTCGGAGTCACTGTTCACGACCCGGTTCGTGAACCGTTGTTGCCCAGATTAGGGTTTAAATGGATCCGCTGGAAGTTCTGGGCTGGGCCAGTACTTAGACGTGTTATTACACCCTCAGCTATAATCCACTGGACTCTGCTCTAGAGTACTCCTTTAGATTCATCCGTATCATACATGTAATTTGCAAGCAAACCAATGCACTAGAAAGAGCATCGAATCTATCTCATGCATCTTATAACCTTAGTATTGTGGGAACAAATACTAACATAACTCATGGTTATGTAGACAAGAATACAAAATCTCAATCGCTATAACACTACTAAAGTAGCCGACTATTTCGAAAGATAGAATAAGTATAATAGAAGAATTTCCATGAAAGTCATAACTCTTACTAACCTTTCGTCGATGAAGAATATTTGATGTCTTCTTTATAATCACTGTCTTCGTCTTCAAGGTCTCTACTACTTTGTTTATATCCCAATTCCGAAATCTAAACTCTAGTAGGCTAAATCAAGAATTGTGTTTTGACACCTAAAACTGACAACCAGCTTGACATACCAACGCTAGTGGGTTTCACCGGACAATGCCCTAACAATCTCCCCCTTTGTCAATTTTAGTGACAAAACCAATTTATGGATTCAAAAGATATACAATAAAGATCTAACCTAGATGTATCTTGATTTCTTGAATTCTTCAACTTCTCCTTTGTGTCTTGATGTGTTCGTTTAACTCCTGTTGAAAAACTCGTAGATAGCACCACAACATATCCAGCTCAAACAACCACAAAGGTACGCTCGAGCTTACATGGGTTAATATGCTAATCCTACATGTTGTTTGTGCAAAGAGTATGAATCAGAGCAACTTTAAAGTCTGTGTACCAAAACTTATAAAGTGATTCTACTCATTCTTGATACGAAGCCCCCCCTTAATCTACTCATTTGGAATCCAACCATTTTTCTCCGAACTGTTACATTCTAAAACCGTACCAAATCATTTTTAAATAGTATGGTATAATTCCAAAATCCCAAAAAACCTTCTCTTGATTGGTTTAGCCCAAAACCATACCAACCTGTACCATGAACGCTCCTAATCCACCACTTCACATAACCATCATGTGCCACTTCACAAAACCTTAAGAAATATACTTTCTTTCTGCCAATCTAAAAAGGTGAATAAATAGCCAGTACACATCGCCAGTTCGCCACCACGACGGAGAGTGGTTGAGCTGCATCGTTTGTATCTACCTGAGACTGACAGCAGCGTTAACTTTAGTTTCAAGTTCACTTTATTATAGGTGATGGCACTGTCCACTTAGCATACAACACAATACAAGTTATCAGAGAGATTTAGCCAACCACAACACAGAATCTATCTTTTATCACTCATATTCCCTGCTTTTATCTCTCTTCCTTTGTCTTTCTTTCACAACATTTCTCCTGTATATCAATCTCTCTTGTAAATCTATACATTCCGAGCGGTTATCTAACCGTTTCTTAGTGACCCTTTCATGAGTTTTCATCCAAACTCTAACTCTCATTTCGCACAGGTTTCTCCTGAACTACTGACTGTGATAGGACCAAAAATTTGAAATTTTGGGGTAGATTGTGAGATGGAGCTTTGTTTATCTCTTGAATTTGAGTGTTGTTTGTAAGGATATTGGTTAAGGTTTTGAAACAGATTTGAAGATCTAGGTAAGAAGATAAAGAAATGGAACCTCCAAAGGGGTTCTGGGTTTCTTTGTGGAGTTTTATTCGGTTTTTGCCCTACTTCATTGCCCTTCTCATTCTTGGCATCATTAAAGGTATCTTCTTCTTACTTGATTTCTCTTTCAATTTTCAGTTTCTGACATGGGTTTCATTTTAATTTTCTTCATTCTTGTCCCTTAGTTTTACTCATCTATTTTGGAAGTTTCACTGTATGAAGCGTAAGGCAATGGGTTGTTGAGACTGAATTCTTGTTGTGTGTTGAGTCCCCCAAAGTTAAAATGTCTGTGCTTATATTAGTTCATTGCAGCGTTATCACTTAACTGAATGAAAATGGTAATATGTATCTGAAATGGCATCGAGTTGGTTTCAAACATTACCCACTTAGAAATTACTTTAATATTGTCATGAGTTAGTCATTCAGTGGGCACTTATAGTAGTAATTCCATTCACTTGGCAACGTTAGTGTAATCTTTTCACCCACTTTTGAGAGCTTCTAGCTGCTTTTTGTTGGGAAATTAATGAGATATTGCTCATGCTTGACATTTGACGTGCAATTTTTGTATTGTATGGTAAGGTGTGATGTCATGGAATTTATTTTTAAAACTTCTTTTTCAGGTGTTGTGTTTTGTCCCTTGATATGCCTTATAATGACAATAGGAAACTCTATGATCATTGTCGGCCTTTGGCTTGCACATGGTCTCTGGACATATTATTGCATCTTAAGGTATTTCGCTTATCCTGTTATTTCTTACTCTTGCGGTGGACTAATTTTACGTTCAATCTTGTGTACTCATTGTTTGCTTTATGGTCCGTGTGTTCGTGGGATGCAGAGCTAAACTGATTGGACCTGTTCTAAAGTTTGTGCTTTGCATATGTGTTACGGTTCTCTTAGTTTGTTGGCCAGTGGTAGGAATTGTTGGGAGTATATTAGGAGGTGCAGGGTATGGCCTTGTAACACCAGTAATTGCCACCTTTAAAGCTGTTGAAGAAGGAAAAGCTGATAAGTTTTTCCACTGTCTCTATGTATGTCAATGCTCTTTTTGAGGATGTCACTTCTTCATATTATTGTTTCTTACTCTTTAACTTCCTCCATCGATTGAGGTTTACTTTTTTGAATTCGTAGGATGGGACAGTGGACACCTTAGAAGGGAGCTTCACCATTGTCAGGGACTTTATGGACGTCTGTTTTCATTCCTACTTTTCCATAATGGATGACCTCCGTCTTGAAGATCCCCCAATGGGAAAACCATATGAGATCAGGTTTGTAGTATGTAATTCCTTTCGCTCTTGTTCCCTGTCTACTATGTAACTAATATGAAACAGTTAAACTTTGATTGAAGTTTTGTGGATATTGCATAAGATTTTTTTCTAAAGTTGTCGGTTAATGCAATTTACTGGTACCAAAAAGATCAACCTTTCATTGGTGATTATCGTTATTGGGGAGGAGGGGTGTTGACTTCCTTGTCATGTTGCAGGGTACTCCTTCTTCCTGGAGCTCTTTTAGTTGGAGTGCTTGGTGTTACCATCGACTTTCTAGTGATCACATGTGTCTCCATTGTTAAGGCTCCAATTATGCTTTTCAAGGGATGGCAGCGGTTGTTTCATGATCTTATAGGTCGGGAAGGCCCTTTCTTAGAGACCATATGTGTACCATTTGCCGGTTTTGCTATTTTATTTTGGCCAGTCGTGGTTGTTGGTGCCCTTCTGGGTGCAATGGTATCAAGTATTTTCTTAGGTGCTTATGCAGGAGTTGTTGTATACCAGGTCAGTCTTGCCAGTTCTTCTTCATATAAATAATAATCGCTAGATGACATTTCCCACATGTGGAGCTGTTCTGCTTCATCTTCAAAAGTAACTAGTAAAGGATGGAGTGATAGTAATTTGGTTTCATATCTATGGATAATTGCATCACAGGAATCATCTGTTTGGTCGGGTCTGTGTTACATTATTGCTTCCCTGGCGATGTTCGATGAATACTGCAATGATATGCTTGGCATGGCAGAAGGCACTTGTTTTCCTAGGTACTTCTACTGTAAATTTGTATTTTTCATACGTTTTTTGGTTTAACAACTTGCTCCATAATTTGAAACGTTGTTTTGTTGTTACCATGTGATTATCAGTCCTCAGTTCCGAAAGAAGAGCCCCCCAACACGCACTAACTCGCAAACATCATCTTTCCACAATCCCCCATCCCGGACAGTCTCACTCAAGATTGTGGAATTAAATTTGTTTGAGGTATCATCTCTCGGGATTATACTAAAATGGATAATGTCTTCACGCTACCTTTAAATGTTAGCCTGTTTTTAAGCGGTGAAGTATGAAATAATCCTGAAATCTTGTACGTGCAGTTATTGGATAGCTTATTTAAAGACTGCAAAGGCCAAGGAGAGAGACTTATTGCCGAAGGACTAATAACGCCCGAAGATATAGATGAATCTAAGTCTAGAAAATATGGAGTTATTTGCCTCGGCTTGCCGGCATACTGCATTCTTCAAGCACTTCTGCGTTCTATCGAGGCCAACTGTGAGGGTATATTGTTGAGTAAGTGAAACCATCTCTCTCTCTCCCTCCCCCACCTCCCCACCCCTGTCTATCATTTTTCTCTTCCTTGTAATGTTTTAGTAAAATTAAGATTTCGGGATATGTTTTCTTTACGCAGGAGATACTAACACTGAAATAAATTCGATGAATAGACCAAAGGATGCATTCTATGATTGGTTCCTGAACCCCTTACTGGTCATCAAAGACCAAATCAAAGCTCATAATCTCACAGAAGAAGAAGAAAAGTATCTCTCCAATTTGGTTCTATTAAGTGGCCATCCTGAGAGGTTAAAGAATTCCAATGTCGGACCACCACCAGAGGAAGATAGGAAGAAGGCCGAACTTGATGGCCTAGCTAGAAGGTAACAAATCTGACACCATCCTCCATGCGAGCCTTGGCCTTATTCAATGCACTAATTATTATTTTTCCTATTTCTTTTCACATATATAGGCTCCAAGGTATTACCAAATCTATCTCCAGGTATCCAACTGCAAAGAGAAGGTTCGATGTTCTAACCAAGTCTCTATCCGCAGAGCTTGCCAGAAAAAATATTGCTCATTCGACCAACGGTCGTACACCAAGGTCTCACTCCCTTCCAAGTAGGTCCCAATCAATTTCGAGGTCAAAGGGTAGCTTCGTTCGATTATTTAGCCAAAAATCCTTCCTAAACAGAACAGGGAACTCTGACCTTGATAAAGAGGAAACTCAACCAGTTGTAAAGGATATAGAAATTGGATAGCAATGTATGGTACATTTTACTCTTAAGGTCTGCTATAATTTGCTTGTAATAGAATCAATGAAGGTCTTACGTAACAAGTTTAGCTTCTTTTCCTGCAATTGCTCCCCCCCTAACTAATGTACCAACAATTCGATGGATCAGCTCCGACTTTACAGTTGGATTATTAACTTTACTTTCAATTTACAAGAATGATTTCCTTTCAATGATTTTAAAGGCTGATTTAGGGGCCGAAAAAAATACTAGGGAGACCGGGATTTTTATCCCTATCCTAGAGTGTGTTATAAGGGGTGTCAAAATGATACTATGAAAAGTCTAAGTTACCCTTTTAAATTAAGGATTAACAAAAACCTTTATCTTCTTCTTCATCGTCTTCTTCATCGTCTCCTCCCGTCTGGTTTTGCTGTGATTTCAACTCTTTATCTTCTTCTTCATCGTCTCCTCCCGTTGTTTAATTTTGTCTATGATTAAGTTTTTATGTTTTGATTCCTCTTTTGAATGGTTAAAAATGATAGTTCAGAGTGATTTTCGGCTGGGTAAAACCCTAAAAATCTAGACGAAAATAAATTATCGTCTGTATTTCATGCAACAAAACCAGACGAAAAATAAGTTACCAAATGTGTCGCAGCCAATCCAGCCGAAAATAGGCTTAATTTTGAAAAACCTAGCCGAAAATTTACTGTTCATCGTCTTCTTCTATTTTCGGCTGGATTCTGGGTTAAAATTGAACCGAAAATAAGCTATGGAATCACAAAATCTAATTTTCGGCTGGGTGAAACCCTAAAAATCTAGACGAAAATCAATTATCGTATGTATTTCATGCAACCAAACCAGACGAAAAATAAGTTACCAAATGTGTCGCAGCCAATGCAGCCGAAAATAGGCTTAATTTTGAAAAACCTAGCCGAAATTTACTGTACATCGTCTTCTTCTATTTTCGGCTGGATTCTGGGTTAAAATTGAGCCGAAAATAGGCTATGAAATCACAAAATCTAATTTAGTTAAACTAGATTTTCTTTATCGTTTGTAAAGACAAAATACGTGATTTGAAAGATTAGAGCACAAATCTAAGTTTAGTTAAACTAATCTGATTCATTAGTTCTAATTAAATAGGAATATTTTGGTATTTAAGAAAATATGTCGGATAAGGGGTTTTTGAAAAAGCTTAGAAAAAGCTCTATTTTGTTTTATTATCCGGTCTCTCTATCATTTTTTCCGGCCCCTAAATCAGCCTTTATGATTTTCTTCTCATCCTCGGAATCGGTACAATTGACTTTTAAGCCATACTGAATTGGTATACGATCACAAACAAACAAGGATGACTAACAGAGAATAGACATTTGTTTCCTCCACTGACAATCACCTGGAGATGCACAGATAGAACGGCGATGAAAGTACATTGATAAATCATCCAAGTTTTCTTGCTAACTTCAAAAGGTAAAGAGTGCATTGAACAATACAACATGAAAAGTGCATTTAGAATTTAGAATTAAAACTTGATTCCCAGCCTGTGGAAGCAAGAATCATCTATGAGTAGCTAAACCTAGGCCCATCTTTAATGGAAAACACTAACACAATGGCAAGAATATGGAATACTCTTCATTCCTTCTTCCTGGAATCTTTGAGTTGGCCCCTCTTACGGACACCAAGGCAGAAGTTCAGACGATATCCATCCACGATAAACTCTGGCAACATGTACACCAAAGTCCAGATAACAGAGTGGGGCCAGTAAGGAGTGCAACGTGGTTCATAGCCTATCCACCGCATAGCAGCTTTAGCATAACCATCTGTTGAAGGCACAACGAGAGAAGCTCTTTTGATTGAAGCCATCTTTGTTGCCACATATAGTGGGACCTGTATCCAGCCCATAAGAAAATCAAATTATAACATCTGAAGCCTTCCTAGATGTAAAAGGTAGCACTGAGGAACTACTTTTTATAAAATTCAGACTTATCATTTCACCAAACAGACGGGAAGATATCCCACTATGGTTGGTGGACTCTCACACGAAGTGCAGCTACAATTACTATGTTCTAAAAAAAATGACCTCTACTCTATCAAAAGTGCAGCAGATTTCTGAGCTACCAAAAGAAATCTCAGATGATTACCGGAGTCAACAATAAAAAGCTTATTTCGAGTCCCAATTTGAAAGTTCATCCATATGCTTCAGTTGAATACAAGTAGCAAGACCTATCCTACTCCATATGAGTAAATTTAAACAAAATGGAACAACGGGAACTAAACACTATGGCTGGTGGACGCTCCACCCAGTACCACGACAATGAAGTTGCAGGTTTGCTATGCTCTAAAAGATTGTGATCTTTACTCCACTGAGAGTGTACCAATACTAAAAGCTAGCTCAGAAGATATCCAAGTCAACATTATAAACTATAAGGGCTAATTTTGTGACTTAGTTAGAAAGTTCATATATCATATAAAGTAAAGCTGAACTTTTTAATGTACTGTGTAGCAAGGTTATAATGAATTTCAAATTTGGAGATCAGCTTATCAAGAAACGAGATTATTTAGCAGCCATTGTAAAAGAAGTAAGAAACAAACTAATTAGTTACTGGGCGATTTGAACTTGAGAAAAACAAACCTGACACTGCACATCGATTCCATTCTTCTTGTACTCTACATAGAGGCACCTTGAGAACTGGTCAATATACCTGAATAAAGCCAAGTAGCCTCAGTATACTACTCATCACATGATCCACAACAAATAATAAAAAAAAGGGTTATTAATTATGTGGTGATCTTCACAACCTATGTTGTACAAGGGTGCCACCTAGGCACCAAAAGTGGGAGATTTGGTGCCTAGGCGCCTCGGTCAGTCAAGGTGTCGCCTCTATCTAACGATCTCTGGGAAGACCTATTTAACCAACAAAGTACTTATGCCTTCATCTTGATCTTGGACTCACTTCATGAACTAATATTAAAGCCTCATTCATTTGTTTTTTGAGTAATGTATCAACTAAATTAGGTTTTCTAGTTGGAAAACAATGTATGACTAGTGTCACGCTCCACTGCGGCTTTTATGTTTTATACAAATGCCTGGCCATACGCCTTGCCCCGAACAACATAGTAGACAACAAAAACCAGGTGATGAAATGGCAGATCCAGCACTTAAGCACAAAAACATAATGAACCATGACATTATCTACACCTACACTTCTCCTTTTCACTTCTTCTAACCTTTTTTACTTTTTTAACAAAACCTATTCTCTGTCTCTGGAATCACTCAACAACAACATTCTCATTTCTATATGAAAGCAATAAACCTTGCAAGTAAGAACAACAAACAACAAAAGCATGCAAAATTGGGTATTGCAACTGGTTCTAAATCTAAGCTGTTGTGCAACTACAGCTAGTGAGGGGAAAAAAAAAGCATGATAACAAGAGAAAATTTAACTTACCGTTCCATTGGTTTTCCATATGCAATTTAAAACCAGATCAGGTCAAATGTGTACTAATACTACCTAAAGTTTAAGTAATCTCAAACAAAGAATTAATAAAAAAGTAACCACAAACTGATGAGACTTACGCTTTCGTGCCGGCATAAACAGCATAAAGAGGATCAGAAGGAATGACAGTAGCGGCACCAGAACCAATATTGACAATAGCACCTTTCTTTCTCTTCAACATACCGGGTATAACAGCTTGTGTTACCTTAGTAGTCCCTTCAATATTAATCTTAATCAAATTCTTCAACAGTTCTTCATCAACTTCATGGAAAAACCTTGCATACGGATACGAAACACCGACATTATTAATCAACAAACCAACATCTAAACCTTCAATAACTTCTTGTATCCTCTTAACTCCTCCATCAATATCACCAGAGAAATCTACAACTACATTCTTGATTTGTATCTTCCCTCCATATTTCTGTGCGATGGAATCAGATACTTCTTTTAACTTATCCGGATTCCTCCCTACTAATATCAAGTTAAGTCCTTTCCTTGCTAATTGGAAAGCAAAAGCTTTTCCAATACCATCAGTTGGTCCAGTTACAATTGCCCATGAACCATATTTCTTGAGATTCTTACCTGGTCTTAGAAAAGTTATGTAAACCCATCTTAAGAAAATCAAAACAGGTTTCAAGACTGCAATCACACCAAGGGCTAAAAGACCAAGAACCCAGACCGGCTGTAATAACAAGTCTTCGTATACACACCCCGCCATTAGAAAACACTCAATTCTTGATAAAAGAATGGATCTGAGAAATGGGTTTTGTGTGAGAGGGGTTTTAATAATGAAAAGGGGAGGATCTAAATCATGTGGGTTGTTCAAGGTAGATAAGATAGGGTCATGCTATCAGAGGGGGTTGAGAATGAATGAATGGAGGAATTTAAGAAGTTGTTGAGTTAGATGAGCTGAAAAACCTACAACTGAATTCTATAAACAATTAACATTAATTCAACATTCAAGTTCTTCAACTGTATTGGAAAGTAGATGGGAGGAGTTGAATACTAGTATTAGAGAGAATTAGACAAATTGTTGTTCGCTGGACTGACAGTCTAGACTTACAGTTGGATTTTAAGCAGGCTTTGTTTGATTTGTTGGGGTCCATTATATAAGCCCAAGGAGTTGGGAGGAAGTGGGCCATTTACTGATCTGATTTAATGAACTTGCACAGCATCCCGTCAAAGTCTAGGGGTGAGCAACGGACGGTTGCGGATTAGGGGTCACCCGCGTCCAAACCGTCAAATGGTGCGGATTAAGAAATTCAACCGTGTCCGCAACCGTCACCCGTGGATTTGAGAACCGCGGATTCAGCGGTTTGGACGCGGGTGATCCGCGGATTTCAGGCAGGCAGAAAAAAAGAAGAATTTTTTTTTACATTAAGTTTAACAAAAGAGTATGAACTTAACAGTATCCACAATATCATACATTGCTTAATCAAAAGAAAAGTAGAAGAACATCGATTAAAGATGTCAAACAGTAGCAAGGACGATTAATCAAGAGCGCAGCATAACCCAGAGTCACTTCTCCCCCGTCTCCTCCTCCACCAGCATCACTTCCTCCACTGTATGTTTTCTCTTCAATTGTAGCTTTCACCTTTTTGATCCAATCGTTTGTCTTCACCGCTGGTTGCTAATGAGAAATCTTTGAGTTCACCGCTGTTGGAGCTCTTCTTCAATGATTTTTAATTGCAGCAGTTTCGGCTCTTATAACTCTATCAAAGATTATAGATCTGTAACCTAAACATCAGATCAGAAGTAACGAAAATGAAATCGGAAGAGGACTTATCCTGTTGTTAGCGATTGTGTTTCTGTTTTCGATTCTTTTCTTCAAACTTTTCTTTGGATCTGCTTTTCCGCTAGTGTTACAATGGGGCAGATAAGGAAGAAGAAGAAGAAGATGATGATGAAAAACATATCGTGATTTTTAGGTCTAGTGTATTTGAGGGTTTAATTTCCAGTAATATCCCTAGGTATTAAGATAACTACTATAATACCTACGGTTTGCGGATAAATCCGCGGATCGCAAAAGCAAACCGCGTCCGCCCCGCCAAATAGTGCGGATTGGAATATTAAACAGTGTCCGGCCCATTGCTTTAGCGGTTTGGTTTTTACCCGCACATTTGCGGGCGGTTGTGGGTCTAATCCGCGGATTCGGACTTTTTGCTCAGCCCTACGTCAAACTCAAAAGGACTCAAACAACATAAGAGCAAGCACTGTGGTGGTACAAAATCCCCACATGCAGAGAATTTTTTCACATTGTGGGGAAATTATCTAGCCAGGGCTTATTCATCGGTTATTAAGAAATCGCTGCATACGGTTTACCGCTACGGTTTTTATGAAGCCGCGTAATCATGACTGTGGTTACTAGGAAACTGCATAGTTTTATATACTTGTTTGACCTTTTTTTTTTGTTACACTCCTCACACACTCCATCTGAACCCTCTATTTTAGAACGGTCTAATTAATCTCGGTCGTCAATTGTGCTACGGTTATATTTTCAAAAAATAGATCCGTTGGTGTTGTTGTTATACTCTCCAACCAAAGTTCACCACAAGCACTCTCAATTAAGTTGTTTCTCTCATCTTTACTCCATTCAAAATTCTGCAATAATTTTAGTTGATTCTTTGTTCTCATATTCAATATGGCAAGGGGGAGTTTTACCGCTGAGGAATAAACCGCTCTAACGCAAGTTTATATCGCCATAGCCGTGGATGGATTAGTTAGTTCTCAACTAACCAAAGCTGATTACTGGCAAAGGATTCTTCAAATCAGAACCTTACCAATAGAAACCCCAATGAAAGATCTGCTCTAGCATTGCAAGTTAGATTTGTGAGGATAAAGCAAGATGTGAAAAAAATTGCGACGTATATGATTAGGCTCAAAATTTCTCAACCCACATGGACAGACGAGCAACGAGTAAGTAATAATTGTTTTGAGATGTCTTATCAATGGATTTTAATGCCTACTTAATTAAATCTGAACTTCTTGTCTTCAAAAAGCTCATGCCTCTTCCTTGTATGTTCAAGAGCATGGAGGTTCGTTTTTCCATGAACCTTGCTATGATTTGTTATCCCAGAGTCTTCCAGGATACGGTCCATAAATCAGAAGAATGCCTAAACTCTGTATTTTATTATTAATTGTAATTTTTTTGAGAGGTAGTTTCTAAACACTACCTACGTAGATGTAATTTAAATTTTCATCAATGTAATGTTTTTTTAGGGGTAATTTCTAAACACCCAACTACCATAGAACAAACCCCTTAAAGATTTTGGCGTGATTCGATCGGAAAATACATGAAATCATGAAGGGGGTAAAGAGGGGGAATAGGGTAGATAGGAGAAGAAGGGAGAAAAAGAATAAAGAATGAGGGAGAATCGCGTTTTTATGTCTAAAAACTGATTTTATGCGGTTTCTTAGTAACAACGTCAGGTTAAGTCAACCATTGACTTAAGCGGCTACTTGGAAATCGCGAGCACCTTTTTGGCGGTTTCTAAGACACCGCCAGTTTGTAGACATGCACCAAAGCGCTGCTTTTTTCCCCCTCCATGTCTTGTCTACATTGTGGGGACATTCCCAACATTTGAGGTACCATAGTGCTTGCTCTAAGTGTTGTTTTTGGGCTGCAGATTTTTCTTTGGGTTTCAATATCCACTAAACTATCCAAAGGTGGTTATACGGGATATCCAAATAGATATGAAAAGTATAAGTTACCCCCATAGAGACTAAGGATTAGACTAAAATACCCTTAAATATTAACTAATTACCCTGATTTTATAACCCTAATCATAAACAACTAACAAAAACCAAAATCATTTACTTCTTAACAAAACCCTAGTTTTGTTGAAGTACCCGCTGCTGAGATTCAACCATCAACGAATTTACCCTATAATCCTTAAGGAGACCCAAGTATGGTGATCAAATACTGATTTTGAACAATACCCATCCTTTGAATCATGTTTTCATTGCTTATTTAGGTTAGAATCATCGAATTAGGTTAGTTATTTGCGGTTACGGGAAAATTTACGCCTCGCTTTTCATAGCCAATTGAGGCGTAAATAAGTTGTTAAGCCTTGAATTTACGCCTCACACAAAACCAAGCCGTAAGTAGACCAACTGAGGCGTAAGTTGGTAAAACTAAGGCGTAAATTTCTTCTGTAACCAATTTTTTTGTAAACCAAAACTTACGCCTTGGTATACCAGGGGGTAAATTCTAAAACTAAGGCGTAACCTCGACTAATTGAGGCGTAACTAAAGTGCATGGCTCAATTTCGCCCAAATCAACAAAGTTACGCCTTGGTTGGGAAGAAATCTGAGGCGTAAATTGTGTTTACGCCTCAATTTCTGGGTCTAACCAAGGCGTAAGCCAAAACCCAACTCCCAAAAATCATACAAATCTGCGTACTAATGAAGATTACAAGCAACAATATTACTAGCAAAGGTATACAAGAGTGTTGGAGCTTGATCCTCCTCATAATCTTCTCAATCCTTCTCTCCTTGGAGATCTTGGAGTGATTTTTGGGTTTGAGTTAACCACTCTTTTACATCTAACAAAGAATGCAATGTAGATTTCGGATAGTAAATTATGTTGTTGTAATCAATTGGGGTCTCCGGTAGCTCGAAATCGGTGCTTGAATCACTCATTTTGATTGAGTGATTCAAAATCTAGGGATTTTGGAAGAAAAAAGTTTGATTTTTTCTCTCCGATCCTTCTTCTTTCTCTCCAAATGATTTTCTAAACTCTAAAACAAAATGAGCTTAAATTTTTATTAACTTAACTATATAGATTATGTTAATCATGATTAACTAATGATAATAAGGGAAAATGACTTAAATACCCTACGGAAATATAAGGGGTTTTGGGTTTTAGGTTTGGTTGACCCTATTTTGTTTTGGACTGAAGCCCCAAAAACAGCGTTCAACAACATTGTAACCATGCTCCAGCACTTCTTTCATATACACTAGTGGAAAATGGCAGGACTGAGACACTGCACTAAGACACTTAGTACATGTCATTGTGAGAGCAACACATCACAAGTGTCTCTGTGCGGGTGGAACAGTAAAATTTTTAAACGATACTTATGATGTGTCGGTGACTAGGGTCAAAGTGCCTTTGTCGCGTTGACCACACTGAGACACTTATGAAGTAACGTTTACCTGGATTTTCTAGATATATGGACTTCATATCTGAACGGCTCAGATGAAGCAAAGGTTAAAAAATATGGGTAGAGAATACCCAACCTTGTCTTCGAGCACATCTCCTTCTCTCTTTCATTTCTTTCCGTTCTCCACTTCTCCTCTCTTCTTTAACCTAAAAAAAAAAAAAAAAAAAACCTAACCTTACAAAACATTATTAATTTTTTCATCTAGATCTCTATCTCAGCAGTACTCTTCCTCTGGTCTTACGAAGAACCGCGAGTAATCTTATCCATCATATTTTTTTTTCTTCAATCTTTACAGTAATTTCCTGATTTTTTTTCTAGGTCTTATATTTGTTCATTTGATTGTTTCAGTGAATGAAGAGATTTACTGAAATTTGGGTCTTAGGGTTTTCTGATGATGGTGAGTTCATGTCTTTTCATTTTGGCTAGAGGTGAAAGGGATTTTACTTCGTGAGGAATAACTTCTGAGATATACAAACATCGGCTTGATTCCGTGAGATCTTCATTTAAAATTTTGATTTTGATTTTTATGTTGTTGTTTGTTGTGTGTGTAGATGAATAGAACTAGGGTTGGTTTTTTATTGTTATTGATTAAAGTTTTTTTTTTGTTTTGTGGTTGTAGATTTGTATGAATTTGACAGAGATGAACTCAATCGTTTATTAAGAATTTTAGGGCATTTCAGTATTGTGTATTGGGGTTGCATCTATATACAAAAGTCAGCGAAATTAGTCATCCCACTTTCTCCCGCAAGTTGATAATGGTTGTTGTTGTACTGCCAAAGTATTGAATTTAATTTCATACAGGCAATTACGATCAGCGCAAGCATGCAGTGAATCATGTGTATGATCTGCTGTACATGATGGATCGTGATGACATTGTGGTTGTAGCAGGAGGTGAAGGTGGAACACTGCCAAATGTTGGGGGTTATATTCCTATTATCGAACAGGTATTGCATACTCCTTCAGCTGCTGCAAAGCATTTTCAAACATGACATTATCATGTCACGTGTTGGTATTCATATGGTTGCAGTGTGCATTTCTGCATTTGATCAGGGCACATCAACATTTGGGGGTTGTAGATACAGACAAGCTGTTCCTGGAGGACGGTTATATACCAATACGAATTATGGCATCCAAAGGAGTTTCCTCCCACAGGTATTATCTTTTCTAGCCTTATGACATATGAGCTTTGCAACTCTCCCAACATACAGGTCATAAGGCCAAGTCTGTCAAAGTCTAGTGATGAACTTGTATCCATTTTAAAAAGTTGTACAGTTATGAGTTATCTCATGCAATTTGATCATGAAAAGAGCAGGGATTCAGGAGATATTCTCTTCTTCGCCAACCTAGTACGCAGCAAGTGATGATCGACACAATATCTAAGGGTCCTACTACTGTATTCCTCATTCGAACCCACACAAACTTTGCAATATTTCTTATGAGTAATCCTCAGTTGAAGAAAAACATTGAGCATATTTATGTTATGGGTGGTGGTGTGAGGTCCAAAAGTCCAAATGGCTGCTGCCCCAAGGATGACAACACTTCTTGCACGCCTACAGAGTGCGGTATCCGTGGTAATCTATTTACTGGCTACAATAGCAATCCCTATGTTGAGTTTAATATCTTTGGATATCCTTTTGCTACATACCAGGTATGAAGGGTTTAGTTTTATGGTACAAGTTATGCACTGGTAAGGGGTGTCGATTTGCTTCCATATTCCCGCTTTTTATTTGTTGAAGCTTCTTTAAATGACTACAATTTGTATGACATGAATCTGTTGGGATTGCTTTAGCAGCGAAGAATGGATATGAGTTGGACTCAAATCAAGAGGTATGGGCTGAAAGAACTTTCTTTTGCCACTTGAAGGAAAAGTATTATAACTGTTTTTGTTCTTTCGCAGTTATTTGGTCTTGGTGTAGCAAACATATGCGGTTCATTCTTTTCTGCATATCCTACAACAGGTAAGATGCTTACAATCCACATATGTCCACATATGTGTCAAGACCTGGTTGCTAGCATTTAAAGTGTGTACTTAAACATCTTGTTTGACCCTCTGGCTCCTCTCGCAATGAAGACACGTTCCATAAAGTCATTAACTGACGAGAGATATTTTCTTGATGCATGATCATTTTCCAGGTCAGCTGTAAATCATGAAAGTGGAGCGAAAACTGGCTTACCTGGAGTTACGATGGGAGTCATTATGTGTTCTGTTCTTTTGTTCATGACGCCATTATTTAGAGATATACCTCAAGTAAGATATGATCATGATTTTTGTAGACATTTTATCAAAACTTGATTTGGAAACTATTGCTGAAAATTTATATTTGGGTTGCAATCTCCAAGATGCATTGCTATGTTTCACTAAAGATGGTTGGCATGTGAATTATCAGCCTGTGATGTTATCGGGTTTTGTTTTATGTTGCATCTCCAAAGCTGCGAGGCTATAAGGCACAGTCCTTTCGTACTCACTTTATAATATGATAAGTGGATCACTTACCATGAGATCAATGTTTCTTTTTGCAGTATGCTTTGGCTGCTATAGTGATATCCGTCGTAATGGGTTTGGTAAGTATGCCAACTATACCTAAAACAGGATCGATAATTTCGGTTCTTTTTTATTCACTGATTGGTGGTTAAATAAATGTAAATGAGTATAAAATAAACTTCATTGTTGAAGCATGATGATGATTTTGCTGGACGCGCATGGAGTTTCACCCTTAATGTAAGAGGATTGACCCATTTTTCTGACTATGATAAAGTTTAAATCAAGGGTAATTAAAATGACGCGTCTTATTTCTTTCTGGGTATAAATATAACTTTCATTACTAGCTCTATCACTAGTGGAAAACGGTTGTTTTATAACTGCTAGAAACAGTTCTAAT
>JAJJMA010000699.1:0-28233 GCA_023529015.1 Papaver nudicaule
AGGGGTGTATTGGTAAAATCTCCACTATGGGGATTTTACCAACTACAAGCTATAAGAGCCATTTATAAACAATAACCTTCAAAACAGAGTAAATAAACAAGCAAAGCAGAAAGCCACGGTAACGAAGAACAGAATAGCATCAAGGGCCAGAGAAAAACAGCAAATACACAAACATGATATCCAGCATACAAAAAGCAGCAGCAGGAAATCAAAAGTCGGAAGAGGGAACACACTCCCTATTTTACAAATCATTCTACGAAGTATCATCGGACTCACGAAAATACCCTAGGGATTATCGTGGGGCGAAACCACAGGCTCGCTACCGTTCTTTATAGACGAAGGCGAAACCTCGACCACTGGATCTTGAGCCCGGACATTAACTTTAGAGCCTTTATCAGAGACATCGACGAAACCCGCCTCCTTCGGCTTATCGCCAGAAAATTCATTATCCATCTTCGGCCCCTCGCCACCACTTCCATCGCCTTCCGGCTTCCCACTGATGATTCCATCAGCTGTCCTTAATACTTGAGAATCAAAAACATTACTCTCCTTCTGCTCCAAATTAACAGATTCATCACCTTTAATCCCCATCCCATCATCAGCATCGTTACCCGTCTCCTCGACACTCTCTTCAAGCCTTTTTGCTCGCAATTCAACAATTATTAACTCAACATCCTCGGATGAAACAAGATCTTTATCAGACTCCAGTACAGCGTCGGGATCCTTCAAGCCATCGTGATAATAAGGTGGTCGCATACCTAAATTCCTAAACAGATATCGACCATGCTCACGACTAAATAAAGCAGTGCGCTGCACCTCTCCCTGGATATGATTGTTAAGTTGTGAAACTTTTTCGCCTAAAGTAGAAATCTTGACATCCTTTTCCTCGCACAAACCACGAGACAGACGCAACTCCTCGACAAGCTTCGAAGCTCGCTCTCTCTGAACACCAACATCCCGGGAATAGCCATCTCGTTCGGCCTCGGTAGTCTCAAGACGTCCATTTAACTCTTTCACATTCCCAGCAAGGCTACTATTCTCTTGTCGCAGCAGCTGGTTGTCCTCGTCAAGACGAGAAATATCAAGACCCTGGGCACGAATGACATCTAGCAAGAAATTTCCATGATGATTTTGCTGAAAAAACAAATACAAAATCAAAAAGCAGCATACAAAAAAAAAACACGTACATAAGGACAGAAACAATCAAGAAATAAACCCACAGCTTCTATGAATGATTGATGATAAGCAACCGCGGAGGCAAAAGAACTCATGTCTAAGGAGCCAGAAAAAACTCGGGCAAGAAACTCGGACACTGAAGGACCTAAAGGATGATTCTGTGGATCCCTTGCATGTGCCTTCAAAAGGCTAGCCAAGTCACCGGCATGTGGACCGCGAAGAGGGTTGTGCTCTGCAAAATTTTGAGCCTCGGGACCTAAGCAGGGTCGCTGAACAAAGACATTAGGAACCGAGGGGGTATCGGCACCAGCTGAAGTCGGAAAAGCCAGAGAAGAACCAATATTGGTTCCATATTCATCCAAATTCATATCTGGTCGGCCAAGGCGGGAGGCATCACCAGCAGAAAAAGACGAAGAGGAAGGTCCATGCGAGGGTGCCGAAATTCGGGAGTTCGGCATCCAAGCTGCTCCATGACTAAGACCCCCTCTCCTCAGTCTCTCAAAAACTGGAGACCTCTCATCTTCGGTCTCCTCATTATCCACCTCTTCTGCAAGCACAGTAGACGGATCAGTTAAGCTTTGGGTAACAGCTTCGGTAACAGGGCTAATAACTTTCACGCCTTTTCTCTTCGCAACAACAGTTTTCCCCCTTTTTCGATTCGGGTCACACAGGGTAAATTTCGCAGCGCTATCACCAACGGTCAGCACGCCGCTCTGCTGAAGAGCAGTCAATTTGTCAGGTCCTAAACAGAGGCAGATATCCATACGTATCGAATAGCTGGGGCAGGAAGTGTTTATCACCTGACCAATTTCTTCCTTCCCAGCAGACGCCGACCTCGAAGATCTTTTTCTCTTCTTCGAATCATCGCTTTGGTCTGAAGCTCTTTGGCTTTTCACCTTCGCCTGCTCCGCTTTCTAAAAAACAAGAAAGCATGTGGATAAGAATAATCCAAAAAGAAGAATAATCAAAGAAAATTCAACTACACCTTACCTTCAGTTTGGACTGAGCTATCATTTCTTGAGACTTGATACGCTCCTCCTCGGAGAAGTAAATGTTATAGAAATCAACAACAGGGAAATTATGCCCATCCTCAAACTTCTTACGCTCGATGCTCCCCTTTTTGTCTTCATAGCCATAGAGGACAGGTCCTTCGATGAGCACAGGCTTTGAAAACCACACCTCATCGCTAGAATGATGAAGAAGTGTATTCGTTTTTTACCCCTAAAGATCTACGTCACCGAGGGCATGAGAAGAATCGGCCACCTTACTTAAGCTCACACTCCAAGGAGCCTTCTCTTTAAGCAAATATTTTTCCACTTTGTAATACTTGAAGAAATTATCAGCGGACCAAAAATCGGGAGTGTGTTTGAGTTCCTCGGGAAGCTTCTTATAGTAATACGACCTACCCTCCGAGCGAGCGACCCATTCGCTGATGACTCGAATAGAGTTTCCATTCAATTGCATCACTCCACAGGGAGGATTGATTCTGGAGTAAATTGCATAGAAAAGGGGATTGGACGGATTATACAAGGGGATAGGAAGACCGGCGCCGAGTTGTTCGCCGGAATGATTAACCTTCTACTTCCACACTGTTGAGAAGAAAGCAGTTCCGGGGACAAAATCCCCTTACCCAAACTTTTACAAGAGAAAAGCGACTGATCAAACCCATAAATACGCGCCCTCTCTTCCCAACCAATTTTCTGAGGATCCACCATTTTGTAAGGTAACACCTTGACGGGAGAAGCGTTTGCAGAAGCGTTTGCAGAAGCACTCGCAGAAGCACTTGCAGAAGCCTGAAGCAGAAGGAAAAGTTAAAAGGGGAATAACAAATAAAGAAAGCTAAACGACGGAGACAAAAACTTCGAAAGCTTACCATGATTAAAAGGAAGAGTACAAGAGATTCAAGGACTTCGGAAAACAACAAAGAAAGCAAAGAAAGGAGAGAGGGAAGAAGAAGCGAGAGAGCAAATTTAAATAGGAAAAGATAAAAACTGATGCAGCCGGTGACAGGTAAAAGAAAGGTGAGGGTTTCGAAAAGTACTTAAAGTTACGTGTGTCAGTTAGAAACCGAAAGGAGGACATGTGTCAAAGAAGGCGCAACGCCAAGGGTTTTCTTCTCCAAACCTCCTCGATCTTTGGACAAGAAAAGAGGCAAACTGTAGAGGGTAAAACCCCTCGGGACACATGTCTCGCATCCAAGAAGCCTAACCACACCGAAAGGATTGGCAGAGAAGCCTCGGACCTAAACCAAAGAGGAAGGGAGGCCACACGCGGACGAAGTAAGGACTCGGGAGAAAAGGATTCGGACCGCATCGAGGGACCGAAGCTCCAGAGTCAGCTTCGGAGCGCCGCCGAATAAACCGCCTTACTCGACAAGGACTGACACCACCACGATTGAGTCTTTTGTCTTATTAGCTGTAAACCACCCAAGCTCGTCCTATATAAGGCGAGCTTGGAAAACATTGTAAGGGTTGGATTCTTTTGGGTAAAACCTAAGCGGCAAGAGTGGGATTAGGTCTGTATCTCCTCTAGTTCCTTAGGGTTGCAATCCATGTAGCTACAACACAGAAATTAATACAAGTATTTATGCATTTAACCATTGATTACTGTTATTATGTTTACCTTCGGTATCGTTCTTATGGTCCTCGCACCATTAAATCTGGTTTATAATTACTGTATGTATGAGTAGATCTTATGGATATGGTAGCTTGAATACCTATGCAGATTTTCGACTCGTACAACGCCAGTGTTGCTAGCGCGGAGAATGTTGAAACGCTCGAAAGTGAGGGTAACTTGGATGACGATGTAGATACCACTGCTCTCAAGGTTGTCGACTAGGTCGTCTCAAATGATGTGGAGGTGACTATTCCTTCGACTGAGCAGATGTCCGACGGTGGTGTGGATCTGGAGCCCTCCTATCCCAGTGCCGGAGTTGCCTTTTCTTCGTCCATTAACAGAGTTCGGCCTGGCTACGCTTTGGTAGGCAACTTCCCGGTGTCGAGCGAGTATCAGACACTGTATGACCATATTTGGAGGAAATTCGGCCACATTGCTCATGATATGGAGAAACGACTGCTTTCTGAGTCGATAGTTGGTACTCTGTTGTCGAGGGTGACAGAGATGATGGCTCAATCCATTGATTCTGCTGATCCGCTTGACGTCCAAGATTGAGAAGATTTTATAGCTATAGCTGAACCTAAAGGCTTTAATGTGGCCTGATTACGTGACAAGTTTGAGAAGGCCAAGGCTCGAGGGTCTCAGGAGGTTCTTCGGGAGAAGGAGAAGAGGGTAGCAAAGCTGAGGCTTAAGTTGCAGAGGGAGGAGGAGGAGCTGGAGCAACTAAGGTTGTCCCGTAAGGGTGGATCTAATAGTGTTTTGGATGATTTTCTTAACTAGTAGGGTTTTTTTTTTTTTTTTTTTTAAGTTTTTTTTTTTTTAGACAGGTTGTAGGTTTTCTTTCTATTGACTAGACAAAATGGTGTTTTCTGAGAAAGACTGAAATGAAAGAGACTTTGCTTAATTAATCTACTGAAATGGAAACCCTATCTACTGCACGCTATGATGCGCTGCTTTGGAGGAATGCTAATACAATGAACTTGGAGTCCTAGTGTCGGTCTCCTTAAGGTTGTGCTTTTGACACGACACCACTAAACTGAGAGCATACTCAGAGCCAATGTGGCGTTGAGTGCATCGTTGTTAGGTAGGAGCGCCTTTGCCTCCTTGTGAAACCTTTCCATGTATGCAACCGCGCTTTCCCCCTCTTCTTGCTTCAGGTTGGCTAACTTCACATATTCCTCGAAGTCTGGGATGGTTTCCAAGACTTCGGGTGGCATAACATATGGCATTGGTTCACTTTTTCCTCTGATTTTAACGATGCATAGTTTACCACGCATAATTCCAGATTCATGAAGAGCTTTGATGAAAATTCTAATAGCCGTGCCTACGTCCACCAGGTCCTTCTCGGGATTTTCCTCTCTAGAGGGTCTTCCTGTGGTGAGTCCCCAATGTTTTGAGGAATGTGGGTTATCATGCAAAGGGGAGACAGATGGAGTACCTTGCTTGACGAGAGAGCTCTCGTTTGTTCCCTTGAGTCCGGCTGGTAGCGCTGCTATCGCCTCTATGGTGTCGTCCCTTTGCGTGAATTGCTTTATGAACGCCTGAGGAAGCGTCTCTTGATTGTTGTAGACCCATGGGTGTCTCAAAACCATGTCGCTCCCGACGTCTCCCTTGACAATGTGAAACTCTGCTACGGTTGGAAACGTGGCGATTTCTACTGGGAGGTCAATCCACCCATAGGTGCGTACCTCGACCCCATTCGGGCCCTTGATGACAGCAGGGGCATGGATGGCTTCACTGCGAGGGATGTTAGCGGCTCTAAGAGTCTTGACAGAGATGATGTTCACCGGGTACCCAGGGTCGACGACTGTCTTCGGGAATTCAGCATGGAAGAGGTGAGCGGTTGTGAGAAGTCCCCAGCCTTGTCCTTCTGTTGGCTCCCCTTGCTTGGATATTGTCTTCTCATCAGCTATCTTGAAGGGTAGGCGCTTACCTGACACTACCATGTTGAGCGCCATGAACATCTCTTTCCGATGTGGTTTCGAGAGACAGAGAGTCTCGCATATCTGGTACATTATCCCCTCCACTCTCTTGTTTACCCGGTTCTTCAGGAAGGGTAAATGCTCGAACTGGCAAAGGGTCTTGGTATACACCTTCATTTCCCAGGTGTAATTCACCGGATTCCACTTTGGCTTGGAAGATTCGCTTACGACTAAAGCAATCTCTGGTAGAATGGGTAGTGACTCGGTGGTAGCGACAATACCTTGGACTTGCTACTTCCTCGGCTATAGGAGGTTGTCATACTAGAGGGAGTTCGATCGCCCCGTCCTGGATCAAAGTGTCTAATAATTCTAGTACCTCCTCCATGGGGAACGGGTAATCAGGTATCTCTGGTCTAGCCTTTTGCCTCAGTATCTCCGGTTGTTGTGGCCCCCCTTGGTTCACGTTCTTATTCGGGGTTCCTGGAGCCGAATTAGTGTGTTTCAGATGCGTTACCTCCGTGGCAGGGCTCTTGCTTTTCCCTCCTTCGCTGATGGCGCCCATAGATGGTAGACTGCTATTATACTGCTTGTTGATTAGCCTTCTGTCACCACGAGTGGCGCAGGTTTCTTCGCTCCTCAGCGGTTTAGCCCTTTTTAATAGGGAAGGTGCAGTGGTGGCGGATCTCTTTGTAGCTTCATGAAGTTCGGAGAAGGTCTGGAAGCGGAGGTTCTCCAAGAGGGCTCGGTAGACGGGAATCATTCTGTTGATGCCGAGTTCTACCAGATGTTGTTCCGTGACATTCAGATCATGGCAGTCGAGAGATTGGATTCTGAATATCTTGACGTAGTCGTTTGGATGTTCGCTAGGTCTCTGGAACATTCTGCCAAGGTATGATAGTGTTATCTGCTCAGACACGAAGAAGTATTTGCGGTAGAACGCGTTCACCATCTCGCCCCCTGTGTCAATGCTGCTTGGAGAGAGGTTATTGTACCAGGTGTAGGCTCTCCCAGTGAGAGATTTTGAGAATTCTTTGAGTCTTAATACGTGATTGTATTCGTGTTCTCCCAATGACTCCAAAAATCGTGAGACGTGTTCACGTGCATTTCCAGTCCCGTCATACAAGGAGAACATGGGAGAAACATACCCTTTGGGGAGAGAAACCCTCTGCACTTCATACGAGTATGGTGGTTAGTGCTGGTGGACAGGTAGCGCCATCTCTCTTTCCCAATTTCGTAGTAGCCTATCCAGGTCGTCCGCCGTGACGTAGCGGGATGGTTGTCCTTCTCTTTGGCGAGATTCTTCTGGAATAGGAGGTGTTTCGTCATCTCGGATGTGGATGACAGCTGAGTGGGCATTAGTAGCAGCAACCTCAGGGGTTTCCTTGACTGGTGAGTTCGACAACTTCGAGGTTAGGGTTTTGAGACAAGCTAGGATCCCTAGTTGAGTGTCGAACATCTTGCCTTGACTTTCTGCGAGGTCGTCTTGGCGCCTGGCCAACTCATCCATGGTTAATGCTTCTGACACTCCCTTCCCCTTTTCGGCAGTAGCGTTGATCTTAACTGTGGAGGAAGGGTTCTTCCCATATGTGTTGGCTGGAGCAGCGCGAGTCATCGGGGTGACGGGAGTCGCCGGGACGGCAGGTGTTGAAGGTGAAGCATCTTGAGTAACGGGAATGTTGGGTGTAGCGCCGGATGCAGGTGGATTGGTAGGTGTTGCACTGGAGGTTTCAACACCGTCAGTTGAAGAGTTGGGGTTTTTGGTATTAGATCCTGACCTAAGTTCAACCATTTTTGAGAAAATTTTCTGGGACCGAGAGATTGATCTCCCACTGTGGTCGCCAACTGTTTTTGCCTGAAAAACAATGCACAGTCTCTGGGTACTTTCGTAGTGCTCGAGATCAAAGTCGAACAAGACGAGCCTAAACCAAGTCAATGGTCGTTCAAGTCTTGCTTCGGTCACAGAGAGGATAGAGGTTTATCTAAGGAGGGAAATAGCGAAGAAACTTGAGATCAGGTTGAGGATGTGTGTTTTGGGTGTAAGAGTTCAGGATCTCCGTCGTAAGGTTGACTGGAAATCTCCAAGGCTAGAAGCGTGTTGTATTGCTCAGGTATTTTAGCTCTGAGAATGTTTCTGAAAATGCTCTAAAAGGATGTTCTGCCTTGGAAATAGAGGAAGCCTCTATTTATATTGTTGAACTCACCCTGATCTCTCGACAGAGAAGGTGGAAGTCGTGGAAGAGTGGAGGAGTGGAGGACATGAGTTCTGTTCTGTAACTGTTAGAGTCGTGTAAAACATGTCCACTCAGCACCACCTTCTCGTAACTGTCCATCATATCTATCAGTTCCTTTCTAACTGTCGTAGACCGCCAGACCAATACCCCTAAAGTTATCCCCCTGTGTGATGTTTTGATATCTCGAGTAGTATGTAGATATTGCATGGTTGTGTTAAGTTTGAACAACGTCGTGTGGCTATGACTTTGTGGCCAACGTAAGTGTGGCGCCTTAGAGACACACATAATGGACGTATAGCAGCAGCCTTGGCCTTTGGCCAAGGCCAGGGACTTATGGCGCCATCGTGTAGCAGCAACCACCTTGGCCTTGGGCCAAGGTCAGATCTCGTGGCGCCATGCATCATGGCGCCACATCATTTGCACTACGACCTTGGCCGCTGTCCAAGGTAAGTTTTGATATGGCGCCTTAGTTCATGGCGCCATGGCCTGGGAAGACCACGGCCTTGGCCATTGGCCAAGGCCAGCTTTGTTGTGGCGCCATGGTTTATGGCGCCATGCCTAGGGGTTGAGGCCTTGGTGTCTGACCAAGGCTAATCTTTTCGTATTCAGGCTATGCCACTTTGGCTATGGCGTATTTGTGCACTTGCACTATGGCGTATTTGTGCACTTGCGCTATGGCGTATTCGTGCGCTTGCGCTATAGCGTGTTGTAAGTCATGGCATGCTTATCCATGGTATGTTAGACCATTCTGTGTTTAGAGTGTGGTCTGCCTAAGTGTGTTTAGGCTGTTGTATGCTTCTCAGAGAGCTTCCGGCAGGCTTGGAGCTGCGGTACTTCTGAGGTTTTTATTGAGACTCGGGTGTCGAGTCATACTTAAGAGGAAATCCGTGAGGATGCGTCTCTATTAACTCTTCACCACATACCATTGAGCAATCTAGTTCTGATATCGAGGAATTCGAGGCGATGTCGACATGAAGTAAATTGATGGGTTTACATGTTGGTGAGGTTATCGGTACTGCACCATGATATTATCCTCTCCACATGGAGTTATGATAGAGAACTCATAGAGAGTATATTCAGCCATAGAATAGGTTGCATTATGAGCTATAGAGATGCGCCTGAGTAGGAAATTGCCTTTAGGTAAGGCATAATCAGAGAGTCGTTTTACATTTTTGTGCCTCTCTATTTTTCACCATCTACAGCTATACTCAATCTGGATATTCTAATAAACAGACGACTTTCGTACAAAAATGTAGTTCGAGTTTGTGTACCTTTTGCCATCACAAAGGTCATTACCATTCCACATGCAGTATCTTTAAACCAAAGAGTGGTGAACTTAGTAATCTCTATATTAAGGCTCAAAATCTCTTCTCCACATTTAGAGATCTGAAATGTAAAAGGTATGAACCTTTGAGTAAAACTGATCCATTACCTCATAAGAACCTTGTTTCTTGTTTAGGAGAATTTTCTTTAAAATCCTCCACACAACTGCACTGGTTTTTGGACAGTGGCTGTAGTCGACACATGACTGGTGATCTTTCATGGTTTGTGGAGACTGAGGATTATAATGGAGGTTCTATGACTTTTGGCGATGGAAGTAGTTTTCAAATAAGCAAAAAGGGAACTATCAAACTACCTGGTATACCTGAAATTCTTGATGTGGTTTATGTTAAAGGTATGAAAGCCAATCACCTTTCTGTGACTCAAATTTGTGACAAAGGTCATGAAGTTGTCTTGTTGCAGCATCAAGGATAGGAAGGGCAGAACTATCTTCAGAGGTAAACGTGGTTTTAATAATTGTTATCTACTTGATGTACAAGAAAATGCTATATGACACATGTCCAAAACTGAATCTGCTCATCTGTGGCACGCAAGATTTAGACATATTAACTACATGATGCTTGGAAAACTCATTAACAAGGAACTGGTTAGGGGTATTCCTAAAATCAACACTAATGTTGAAAGTGTTTGTGGTGCCTGTCAAAAGGGAAAACAAACAAAGGTTCCACATAAGGCTTCTAGCATAATTGCTACTAAAGCTCCACTTGATTTAATTCATATGGATTTGTTTGGACCAATTCAACAAAGTACTGTAGGAGGTTGCAAGTATGCTCTTGTTATGGCTGATGACTATACAAGTTTTACCTGGGTTGCCTTCTTGAAACATAAGAACGACACCCTTGAAGAATTTAAAATTATTGTGAACCGAATTCAAAATGAACAAGGACGCAAGCTCAAAGCGGTTAAAAGTGACCGTGGAACATAATTTAAGGATGCAAATATCTTTAAATACTGTGATGAGCTAGGCATTTCAGAACAATATTCTGCTCCGATTACCCCTCAATCGAATGGTGTTGCAAAAAGGAAAAATAGAAATATTCAAGAAATGGCCAGAGTCATGCTTCACAGCAAAACCTTCCACTCAAGTTCTGGGGAGAGGCTGTATTCACTGCATGTTATCTTATCAGCATAGTATACTTACGAGCAAAAACACTAAATACTCCATACGAACTTTGGTATGGGAGAAAGCCCAACTTGGGATATCTCTGTATATTTGGTAGTAAGTGTCATATTCTAAAAGATAGAGAACATAGAGGAAAATTTGATTCTAAAAGCGATGATGGAATTTTCCTTGGATATGCCTCAGACAGCTGTTTTAGGTGTAAAACAATAAAGAGAATCTGAGGGGTAAAGTGTGAAGTGTTATGATGTAATATGAAGTTGTAATGGTATTTGAGAGGTCAAGATCGAACAAGACTCGCCTAAACCAAGAAATGGCCGTTCGAGTATTGCTTCAGTTACAAGAAGAGGAAATAGGGTTGGTTTAAGGGAGGGAAGCCGAGAAAGATGAGATCAGAGAATTGCTATGATTTCTCTGATGTTGTGAATGAAGTTGCTAAAAGAATGGATATTCAGTTCTCACTAGATATTGAATGCTGAATGAGAAGAGTTAATCAATTATCGATGAGATAGATTCATTGTACTGTACTGAATTGAAGTGTTATGTTGAAACTGAATTGTCCTTCCAAACTGGTCGAGTGACCTATTTATAGCAATGGAATTCCAATTGATCTCGTAAGAAGTGGAAGAGTGGGAGCGTGGAGTAAGTGGGGCAACTGTTAAGAGTCTTGCGCCTAATATTAGGGAAGACTAACATCCCACTTTCTCATCCCATCTTTCTAGCAACGTTCACACGACTTAGTTTCTTTCCCGTTGAGTGATTGAGCCGTTGCAATCACACGTGCCGTAGACCGCCAAACCAAAACCCTAAAGAATATCCCCCCATGTAACTTACTTGATTCTCATAAGATTTGTTAAGTATGAATATTTGTTAAGTCAAAGATGATTAAGTGCAAGTCGTACCAATTATTGGTAAACTCAGGACTTCGCATAAAAATAGAGATTTAAGCGATAAGCTTGTGCATCTCTTTTAGGCTTGGTCTAACGATTGAGCCGGGAAATCTCCATTTAAACCAATGAGAATAGTCTAAGGATTGAGCTATGCAATCACCATTTATACTGAGGGGATTTCAACAACCCTCTGTGGCAATAGTTAAGTAAATACGACTTTCTGTATGCCATAATACGAGAAATTGACTTGTGGCATAAAATGCACCAATTCTCTGAGTAATAGAGACATACGAATGTCCAAAATAATATAAGTCATAGCTATGAGCCATGATTAATAAATGTAGCATTGATTATATAAGCAAGTCTATAATCAGGAAAAAAGGCGAGTTATGTTATCACAGCGTAGCCATAACCAAGAATGCATGAGTATTTCCAATCCAAGACCTAAATATAGGCCACATGAATGATAATAAGTTATGTTACATAGCATAATAATCTTATTAGGAAGTTAGCTATAAGATGTATAGGGATGAACCATAACATTACGTCATATTCAAATTTCTAGACAGTTTGCACGTCACTTACTCTAATAATCGTCCAGGCCAGCCTATATTTACTAAAATTATGAAATTTTAGTATGTCATGGGAAACTCGCTGATGAGCAACTTTCATGAAGGAAGTTTCTCCTGAATCCTCACGGATTAGACCGTATAAGTTGTTCTTTGAGGCAATTCGTAATCTGCCAGATTTCCGAATTTGATTAGGAAACTAGAATATCATGGATTCAATAAAGACCATAATCATCTAGGACTTGGATCAGTGGGATCCATAAGTATAGGTAGATCAAGGATGAAGAAGTGGGACCCTCAATCTATGGCGTGTGATAAAAGTGGGCCATAGTATTGTTCTAGAGCTAACCTATAAAAGTGGGGTCTACAAAAAGAGTTGCATTATCAATAAAAGTGGGGCCGTGACAAGAGTCACGGCCAAGAAGGAAAAGGTGGGGCCGTGGTAACAACCACGACCAAGCCACAAAAGTGGGGCCATGCATTAGGCATGGCCAAGCTCTAAAAGTGGGGCCGCCTAAACTTCGGCTAAGCCAATAATGTGGGACCATGATATCAGGTTATGGCTAACCAAAGAAAGTGGGACCAGACCTAAATCACAGCCAAGTAATAAAAGTGGGGTCGCGATATGAATTACGGCTAAGGCCAAAGTGTGGGGCCGTGGCATGAGCCAAGGCCAAGTTAGGGACGCGAGTAGGATGGGATGGACCCACACATGGATGCAAGCTAGGGCAAGCAAGAGGATGCGTGAGTTTAGGATGAGCGAGGGATGGACGTGAGCTAGGATAAGCAAGGGATGGTTGTATGGGCCACCCATTCATGGATGCGAGCTAGGCAAGCAAGGGGATGCGTGATTTTAGCTAGGGATGGTCGTGTGCATGAGTTAAGTCGTGCATAGGCTAGACATGCATAAGCTAAGATGCATGCATAGGCACAGGCACATGCATAAGCAAGGATGCATGCGTAAGGATGGATACGCGTAGGCTAGGGATGTGGACCATGCTACTATGCTATGGTCGTGAAAGATCAAAATATGGCTATGGTGACCAATTTTCTTATCCCTACTGTAAAATAAATTCATACGTTGCCTCGAGCCATCCCAAGATGCCAAAAATTGACGCAAAATTACTCTTGCAACCTCCTCGCCAAAAAACCACCATCAACATTTAGTCCCCTGCGCAGCATGGAACCGTGAGTGTTCCAGGGTGAGCATAAGTTGATGGACTAGCCACGTCTGCATAGACTCTTTAATCGCGAACATGAAGCCCAAATAGGACCTAAGAACCAAGCCCGACGGAACAATATCCATTCCTAACAAGATTAAGACTCCCAATCCAGGGACGCGTGCATATATATATCACGCAGATTTTTTTTTTTGTTTTGTTGTTTTACGTGAGCTTTGCCTTCCCTCTTTTTCTTGAGCTTGCTCTTCCCCTTTCCCACAAACACAGAATTTTGTAGAGTGGAAGATTAAGATGGCGGATAATGAATCCCATAGTTCTTCTTATGTTGGTGATGATGTTATTTCCAACACAGCTCCAAAGGAAGTCCCTCACATCAATGACGAATTTGAAACTCGTATTGCAAGCTTAGCTCAATCTGCAATTGCCCAGAATCAAGCTAGAACTTTTACAAGTAATCCTGGTGTTCCGATGATTATTACCCCATCACTTATGACTCGTTTCTGTCTTCAGAGAAGTGACTTTAGTGCTTCCAAAATCGTTTACCGCTCTCCACAAAACCAATTGATTCATGGCCCCTGTATGCCCAGAAGATGCTTGAAATCCCAGTTGTTAAGAAATTATTAGAGGATGCCAGAATCTTTTATGCTGTAAAGAGCTCGACTGTTTCCTTCATATTTAGGGATAAACGTGGTTTAATTGCTCTTCTAACTCGTTGGTGTGGTGGTACAAGCTCATTCATATTCACCTGGGGAGAGCTTGTAATTTCACTGGAGGACGTGGCAGCATTACTACGACTCCCAATTAATGGTGAGCTCAGTGTTACTTTGAGTGCAGCTGAAAAAGAGGTACATACCCATCTGACGAATATTGCTGAAACTTCAAACAAGCACAAAAATGCTTATTCTTCGTGGATGGTTTGCTGGTCGAGACCCAACAATGACTGTACTTCGTTATTGTCCATTGTTGCATTCCTCACACTTTGGTTATCAAAAGACGTCTTCGAAAACCATCATGGCTACAAGAAGCTGAAACTCATGCTTATCCCTTATGCCATAAGATTGGCCCGAGGTACTCCTCTACGCATTGGATCTTTGTTTCTCGGTACCTTGTATACACAACTTTCTACTTTGTCAGTGCACATGAAGCTTTCAAATGGTGCTGCGAAGATTGATACGTTTATACCCACGAACTTCGTACAAGATTGGATGTATGAGCATTATCCTGGTTACGCCCTAAACTTGTCTTCTAAAGACAAAGCTCTGTCAGACCATGCTCGAATCGTTCGTTGGATGAATAAATCCACTACGAAGGATTTTCTTGCATTTATGGATGACGAGAAAGTAGTGGTTTTCCGTCCATGGACTTCAATCCCCGAAGGTGTAGCTCAACTTCAATCATTCGGTGATACTTCAAGTGATGCTCCAATAAAAGCTCTTCATCTAGGAGTGCCCACTACTGAAGCAGAGAAGATTTTTATGATAAATTGTTGTAGTTGTCACCTCATCGGTATCAGTGAAGCAGGAAACTATACAGTGAACGCGTATAATATTGACCGGGGAGCTCGTCAGATGAGCTTTGACCAGGATGTCCCATCACGTCAGGGTGCTCCTCCATAGAATATCAAGGAAGCTCGTACCAAACTACTCAATCCCGTGTTGTTTCTCCCGGGGGATAGAGTACCATCGATCACCGAAGTAGGCAGAGAATTTTGGTATAGCTAAATAAATTTATATAGAGACTTCATGGCTCTTCTTAAAGAAGCATGCACAATTCCCTCCAGAGATGACTTGAAATCATATCCTCTGCTTAAATATCCTACTCTTAAGCGTAAAGATAGAGATGAGCTGGTAATTACCTCGTATTTTAGAGCACTTGTATAAGCTTGACTTATGATGATTTTGACACCTTGTTCATCTGTCCTTGTGCAGCAAAATCCGTCACCTAACCCGAAGTTTGCCAGTTCTGCAACACAGACGTCTATATCTTTCGGTGCTAGTCATCTCTCAGGAGGATCATCATTCTTCCAAGCTAAGAACAGCTCCATGGCGACTCCTTTAAGTGATAACCAAGTCCCCAATCCATTTGCAAAGGATTGGGAAAAGGTAAGACTTCATCCCGTTAGCTATATTTTCACTTTTAGTAGAAAAGTAAAAATCCCGTCTGATTTTCCTGTTTCGAGTCGCGTCACGAGAATGGCCATAAAATCTTCATCCGATAGTGGATTTCGATGGTTGACCCCAATTTAGAGAAAGGACTTCAGTAGCTTTCACCTCAAAAAATAAAATCTGAATTTCATGCCTTTTTGCTCGTTATTTCATGTGCCATAAATTGACGTATCCTTCAGAAATATTGTAGATTGCATGCTGTTTAGTGAAAAAATCATTCCGGCCAGTAGATTTTTTCAAAAATTAAGCCCTTTAAGTACGTGATAGAAAACATCCATACAAACAACTTTCGTGAAGGAAACTTTTCCAAATTACTTACGGATTTGTACAGTATTTGAGTTTTCTACAGTACTTCGTAAGAATTCAGACGTCAGAAAATTCCTCCTTTAGAAAACGTCGTGAATTCGTTGTAATGTCTTCTTTTGATGATGTTTCTTCCTTATTTGATGTAGGATGGACCTGCTCCAGGCTTTGAGAATGCTTCATACACTCCCTTTGGCCAAAACTCACCCTTCGGTGGAGCAACTCCGGGTAGCACAACTACGGAGCGGAATCAAAGTGGAGAAACAACAGGACCCAAATCCTCCGTAACACAGGTTACTTTCATCAACTCTTTCAATTTGAAATAAAATATTTAGCATTTTATTCTCGCCTTGTTTGCTCTTGCAGCCTTCTGAGGATAATGAAGAGATGAATGATAGTTATTTTGTCGGGAAAAAGATCAGTGATGGTCAAAACCTTAGCAAAGGTTTTGATTAGGCTGTCGATAAGAGTCTTTCCCTTGTCAAGGTAAACTCAATTATCTCCTTATGCTAAGATTTCATCATATAGATTGAAACATATTGTTAAACTCCCGTTTGTCTTGGATTTCTTTCAGTTTGTCGGTAATGGAACACAAGTCTATGATATTGACATTGTTGATGTAAATGCTCCAACTACTTGGGCCTCCAAGAATTTCCTAATGCCGGTGTGGCATATAATCCTCCTCATGAAACGACTCTCCCTGGTCATAAGCTAGTGGGAGGATTTAATGTCCCAGAGGAACACGTCCCACTGTATAACAGGATATGGAATCGCTTTGGTCACTTTGTTATTGCTGGCAAGAGCATCCATTTCTGTACACTCATAGGTATTGTGGCTGACCTTATGAGATCCCATTAAAGGACATCACTAATGAGGCGTTAGATGAAGTAAAAGAGCTGATCACTTCACTGGGGATCTTCTAACTCAATTTATCATGGCTTCAGGGGAGAGTTGCGTATGTTCGAACGAGGCGTGCTGTTGTTGGTAAGTTCACCCATGACTTGGTGAATCAAGAAGAGAGAAATTATGCTGCTAAAGCTGAAGAACTTCGTAAGTTGAGCGAAGATTTGAAGAAGAAAGCTGTTGATATTGCTCGAATAAAGAAAGCAGCTGAGGAAGGAGCAAAATCTTCACTAGATGGTTGTTTCTGAAAGGTTTCAGGAGTAAAACATTTTTCTCAGTAGAATTTTATTTTGCTTTTATTTGGTTCTATGAACAAAGGGTTTGTAGGAATTGATTATTTTGAACTCATAGGTTTTGAATTTGAATTTTGAATTAAATTGCTAAAAGGCAAGAGATTTCTTGCACTTTTTGAAGGAATTGGAAATTACAGAAAATAAATAAACCATAGTGAATCTTTATATTTTCTTGAGCCATTTGACATTGATCACCATATTTGAAGGTCTATCATGTATCACACTTATCATATATTGTGCATTAGGCATGACTCGAGATATGACATAAGGCCCCTCCCAGTTTGATGTGGACCCCGAAATAGAAGCTCATTTTCGATTAGTGCGTCGCATAACCTTATCCCCTTCTTGAAAAGTCTTAGGCACCCATGACATCTCAGGTGTCATTCGCCTATATGACCGTTGCTTTATCCGGGCCCACTTTTCTGCAGCCTTGGCCTTGATTTCCTCACAAGGTGTCTCAGAGGATTTGATAGACTTGATGCAATCAAGTCCCCATGTCAGAGAATTATCCAGTGTTTGTGTAGGGACACGTTGGATAGGATTCCCGTTAACTAAATAATTTTGAATAAAATATTTCAAATCACTTCCACGTACCTCTTTGAATATCACCAGAGTTTCTGACCCCACATGGTACTCCAGCTTTCCCACGTTGCAGCTTTCTTGGTCAAACATGAACTCTTGGCCCTTGATGATTACTGGTGAGATTGTAGGCAAAAATCTCTTCCCATGGAGCCAGGGACGCCCCAAAATCATATCATGCTCTTTATCTTCTTTGATTACATGGAACTTTTCTTTGGTGCGAGCCGAGTCCACCTTCAGATCCAAAGTAACATGACCATATACATCTTGGAGATTTCCTTTTGAATCTTTCATCACCGTGGGATAATAAATAAAATCCCGTCTGGAAATCCCAATTGCTTGAAGTGTTTTGATTGGGATTAGATTAACCATAACACTAGCATCAATTTGAACCCTCTTAAAATTTGTACCTTTGAGACGGGCAGAGATAAGGGGTATTGAGACGCGCTCCCCTCCTGTCATCATCTCTGGTGTAACTTCATTGGGCTTTGATTGAGTTTCTTCATGTCTTTCAGGTACAAGTATTTCTTTACCGCTAGCAATCCAGTTGAAGGCTGCGAAAATGTTTCTTCGCTGGTGCTTGGAAAAATGCAAGAGTTCGCATAAATTCTCCATCAAATAATTAGCAGTTTGCTTGACAGATTCTCCGGAGATAGTGAAATTTCGAATGTTGGGTTGATGTTGACGTTGAGGTTGATGCTGAGTGAGTGGATTCTTATGCACACCTTCAGTCCCCATGTTCAACTCTCCTGACTCAATATTTTCATTGAATATTTGCTTGAGTCGATGACACTCGCTGGTGGGATGATTGACGAATCAATGAAAATGACAATACTTGGGATCAATCATTTCTTGTGTTGTAGGCTCTCTCCGTACATGAGGTAACTTGATATCACCATCTTGAATCCATGCTTCCAGGAGTTCTATCACTTCATCCATTGTACAAGGGAAATCTGAAACTTTAGGAAATTCCCTCTGTTGTCGTGGTGCCTTTGGCGCAGAGTAGTAGGTGGGACCCGTGCAGGAGCCTGAGATTGGGCTGGGGCTGCACGTTTTAGTTATGGGGCCTCGGGAGTAGGCGTCTTCCTCTTAACACCTTCAGTGACGGCATGAACTGAGGGAAGAGAACTATATTTCTTGTTGACGAGTCGTTTGCTGGCACGTGTCTCACCACGACTTTCTTCAACCTTTACAGGTCTGGGTATTTCTAGTAGTGCAGGTGCAGTAGTGGCGGATCGTTTGGCAGACTTGTTGAGCTTGGTGAAATTGTTAATCTCCAGATTCTCCAATAAGGCTCGATATACTGGTATCATTCCATTGATGCAGACCTCCACCAACTGCAACTCCGTCACGTTTGGATCATTGCAATCCACTGCACGAGTTCTGAACCTCGTCACATAATCATCTGGATGTTCATTGTTTCTCTGATAGAGTCTCCCTAAATCGGAGAGAGTGAGTTGCTCAGAGACAAAGAAGTATTTCTTGAGGAAAGCATTAACCATCTTGAAAAAGCGGGAATACCGAGATACACCACCAACTTTTAGTTTTTGTGAACCTAGTTGATTATGGTTGTTTGAACGATCTCACAAATCAATATTCAAACAACAACCTGAGTATAGTTCAGAGAACCGAACCCTAACAAGAACGTAGTTCTCGTAGATCTCAATAGAGACGGATTCACTCAAAGGTTATGAATCAACAAACTTGCAATTACTTCTATTATATAGATCAGAGACAATATAATGCGGAAGGGAAAAGTAATGCAAGACACCAGAATTTTGTTAATGAGGAAACTGCAAACCTAGCAGAAAAACCCCGGGACCTCGTCCAGATGTGAACACCCTTAGTATGAACGGTATACAGATGCTAGCCTACTCTCAGACTTCAGACTGGACTGTATCGAGACTGAATTTACCCTACAAGCAATTCAGCTACCAATGTGCTCCTACGTCTCTTGGCTCCCGCAGTAGCCTACGTACTTGATTCCCCTAGCTGACGTCCTTTACAGGCCTAGGACTTGCTCCACTTCCCTTCGTGAAGACTAGCGCTACCCTGCCTCTAACAGGACGCCTAAAAGTATCCAAGTAATTAAACAAGAATACGATTGTGATTTCCTTTAGACTTAAAGTCAAGGTTAATGGAAATCGATATGTTGAATAGGGCTTATTGATCTAGCCTAAACAACTTTACCTCCAAACGCGTGACGAACTTAGTATGAAACCTAGTTCGTGAATTTACGTTTGGGAACTTCTAGGGTTTACGATACAAGATCTACCTTACGAAGTTTCTATCAAATCTTGGTCGTGATAAGATTGAAAGAATTCAATCGACCCAAGATACATGATGGAATTTTACTTCCGACCTGTGCTTCACGATCCTCAAGTGAAGTCTTTTCAATAGTCGTAGTCCTAAAAGGACTTCGAGATGACGACCAACCTTTATGCAAGGATACACAGATGTGTAGAGGATTGAGATTGTATCTTGCAGAAGGTCGTCTATTTATAGTGATCACCAAGGGAGGCTTTGCTTAAAGTTTAAGCAACCTTGAGTAGGGCTCAAACAAGTTCTGGAACTAGGAAAGTCCATAGCTTGAATACCCATTCTCAATCTTCTAAGAACTTTGGACTAAGCCAAAAGTTAAAGAAGACTCAACCTTGTTCGAAGGTTCGCGACTTCTGGTCCAATGCTTGTTTGGACATCGCTTTGCGACTTCTGGTCCAAATACTTAGTTTGAACATCGCTTGGATTAAGTTGTTGAATTCCATGGGCCAAGACACGACAAGTCCGAGAACTAATTATGTCTAGACCGAAAACTTCAAGATATGGAAGTTAGAAGTTTTCGCATGGCTTATGTGAACGCGTACACAGAGCAGTCCTTAGAGTTCAGGAGAATTCAGGAGAATTCTTGAACTTGTATGTACGCGTTCATATAGACTTAGCTCGTTCTCTGAAATCCCAAAGGTGGTATATGTACATGTACGCGTTCATGAACGCGTTCACCGTTTGGGGTTGTTTTCAAGAGAAAACTCAACACTCTACCTATACAAATTATCACAAGAGTGACAAATACAAAGGCGAAAATCCTAGAATACCTGCGGATCATATAAACAACATCATAGACTATTGGTATGATAGAAATGGTAAAAACGATACGGAAAGGGAATACCTTTCTAACCTTCAGCGAGTTGTAGAGTAAACTATCCTAGTCCGAGTTGTAGAGTAAACTTATCAAGGATTGTGTTTTTGTCTCATAAACTTGATAACTGACTTGAGATAGCAACATCAGTGGGTTCAACCGAGCAATGCTCTAACAATCTCCCCCTTTGTCAATTTTAGTGACAAAAACCAATCTTACATATGGATTCAAAAAGTAAAATCTTTTAGCCCTAACCATAATGTACTTGATCTTCTTGTAATCATCAGCGTCTTTAGATAAGAGTGTTCCTGCAAGTGAAGATTCAAGGTAGAGATAACAAACTCAAAATCACCACACATCTTGGTTTCTAGAAGGACATAGTCCAACAAGAGTTTGTCATGCAATTGAGTAGTATGTAAAACTTGGTAATCATATTGCATCGATGCTTCAAGATACTACACAATTTGATATGTTCTCCCCCTTACTCAATACACTAATTTTTGTTATGCCATGACAAGCACATCTATTTTACTCCCCCTATGACAATGCCGTAGACAATTGTCGTAGTAGATATAAAGATTTTACTCCCCCTTACTACAAGATTTCTCCCCCTTTTTTTTGTCATAAAATCGACAAAGAAAAGAAATATAGGAATCCTCATAAAATCGCAATAATCAATGTAGACAAAGGTAAACATACCTAAAACGAGAGATAAAAATATGCAATTCTCTCGTAGATTCCACAGCCGCACTCCCCAAAAAGATATTACCATGAAGCACAAGTTCAAAAGAACTCTCCCCCGTTTTGTGTCATTCCATAAGGAACACCACGACTACCTTCCCAAGCAAGGTTTTAAGATAATATCTTGGGTACAATTTTCACAAGTGAAATTGTAGATATGTTTTTCTTTCCTAGCCAGTTACGGTCAAATAGGAATTCAAGGTTTAATCTCCCTACTTTCTCAGAGAGTTTCGGTCAACCATCGCCTTTAGAGAAAACATTAGGTTACCCCTTCCTAGTGGTTGTAAGACTAAGAATTAAAGGTACAACATTTAATCCAGCGGAGTTCAACATTGTAGTCTACGAGGTACCTTATTATCAAAAATCGTCTCCTCTTAGCCATAAGAGTCAGAAGCATGGATTTTGATAATCTATCATGAACTGCTTTACCCGAACGGGTAGTATGGCTAAAAAAACAAGTTCACGGTTTTGCAATACATTCATAAAGATAATCAATTAAGATCAAGCATTGTAATCATCAATTAAGATTTTAATTTAATAACCTCGATTAATTGATGAAAAAGAAAACATGGAAGTAGTACAAGCAAATTATGCTTAACTCAAGAGATGACTATTTCTAGCATAGTGATTACCCAAACCCTAAGGAAAAGACAAAAGCTTTTTAATAAGGAGTTAACTATGCCATAAGACTATTGACAAAGCTATCAATATCCGTTGTTCCCTCAACAAGAGTTGTGCTCATGGGAACATACGGTTCGTGAAACTTCTGGTTGAGACTGTTAAGAAAAGCTTCATGTTGTTCCACCATAGCTTCATGTACTTGCAGAGATTTCAAAAATACTTCTCCAAGAACTTGAACTTCTCTTCGAGTTTCTTTGCATTCTTTTACAATAGAAGCAATTATGTGGTTCTTGGGAGTATTGGATCCAGGTTTCTTCATCTTCTTCTTCTTGGTTTTCAAAAGATTCTTCTTGGTTTCTTTTGGAACCGTAGCAACCTCATCAGTTATAATAGGTTTTTCACCATTGGTGATATAGAGAGTGTTTGATGAATCCATGAACACGTTCGTGAGATGACGGACTATTACCCAAGACCTCTTTATATAGAGAGGTTTTCTGGAAAGGAGTTTCCAAAAATTTAAAAAGATAATTTATGAGAGTTCCTCAGGAAGGAAGTTAGTTCCGAAAACGTGTAGTTCAAGAGCTAACGAACGGTTCCTTTGTACACAAGTAATCGTGGACTTAAGGATTCAGTGTGTCCCAATATAAGATTTTATTCATTAATCACCATATATCCTTTTAAGTTTAAATATCAATAGTATGATTAGACACATATCTAATTGCATGATCTCGAGCAGGGGTCCATTTTTTCTCATGGGTCCTGTTCTCGACTCTTGCCTTAGGAGCCAGAGGCAGGGGGAAGAGTTGGAGCTGCTCAGAGATTATTGATATCCACATCGAGTCATTACATTTTGGACTCTTATTTGATGTGTTAGCAAACAATGCTTAGGATGACAACTGTGACAACCGCTTTGGGGTTTTCTTGTCACAAACCATCAGGACAATTGATCACATAACCGATTGAGCGTGGATTCATCTCTTTGGAGCATAGCTCAACAATTATTAGAGATGAGAATTATTGTCAAATCCTTCAATTTACACGTATGGTTTTAACAAACTTACAAGGGCCTCCACAAATCAATAAGCACATATGTTAGGGCATTGTCCAATCAAACCCACTAGCGTTGGTATGTCAAGCTGGTTGTCATTTTTAGGTGTCAAAACACAATTCTTGATTTAGCCTACTAGAGTTTAGATTTCGGAATAGGGATATAGACTAAGTAGTAGAGACCTTGAAGACGAAGACTGTGAAGACAAAAAAGAGATCATTTATTCTTCATCGACAAAAGGTTAGTAGGAGTTATGACTTTTATGGAAATTCTTCTATTCTACTTTCTCTATCTTTCGAAATAGTCGGCTACTTTAGTAGTGATATTAATAGCGATTGAGATCGTGTTCTTGTCTACATGACCATGTGTTATGTTGGTGTTTGTTCCCGCAAACACTAAGGTTACAAGAATGCATGAGATAGATTCGATACCATTTGTCCATTGCAATGGTTTGCTTGCAAATCACTTGTTGGATATGGGTGAATCTAAAGGAGTACTCTTGAGCAAGAGTCCAGTGGATTACAGCTGAGGACGTCTAACACGTTTAAGTACTGGTTAAGCCCAGAACTTCCAGCAGGTCCAGTTAGACCCTAATCTGAATGGCGGACGGTTCCCGAACCATACGTGAACAGAAACTCGAAAATTCTCCTGAGTTCCAAAGTGTCATTTTGTACGCGTACATACGTGAACCTCAAAATCGATACTTTTGGCTGTGATTCAGATGGACGGTTTGCGAACCGTCCCAAGTGAATATTCTCTGTATTTTCATTCGGGTTAAACTCTGAACTCCTTTATCTCTTAGTTGGACTTGGTTATCACGAAATATCTTCTGTGGTCCATCTAACGATTCTCAATGTGTCAATAAGATAAAGATTATCTCTGGTCTGTTGGATCTCTATCTTAAAGTGTTTTTGAGCTAACAAAACACTTGGCAGATAAATGATAAAAGATTTCCAATTGAGATAAATCTAGGTTACTTGGTTTGCAAGTTAGGGTTTCCTAAACTTGTGGAACAAGAAACTAGTTGCTTTATTCCAAAGCAAACTATCTTATTGAGTGCTATAAATAGAGGTGTCTAAGGACGAATACCGCAAGCATCAAGCATACGTGAAGGTCCTTTGTGGAAGTGATCGTATAACTCTTTTCACTTCGGTGAATGCTTGTTGTGGTATAGTCATCCTCTATTAGGTAGCAGTTCCTCTTGGGATTTTACCTACGACTATAAAGACTTCTCTTGTGAGTTGGGAAGCACAGGTAGGAGATTGAGACCTTAGTGGTTGAAATCGGAGTAACATGTAACCTTGGTAACCTGATCACGTTCTTGTCTATTCTACGGTCTTTCTCTTCTGATATAAGGCCATTCAAGAACTAATACGTTACATACAGGATTTCGAAAGGAAGCAACGCATGGCTGCACTCGGTGTTGTAAGACCTAGTTAGCTCCAGTTGTATAAGTTTCTTAAGTGATTCTTCTTTTACAACTGAGGTAGAGACAAGTTAGGCATAGTTTACTCGGTTTACTTGTCAGCCCCCGCTTGTAAGTAGACTTCCGTATGACCTGGAGCAATCCGAAGGAAGTCGCTTTGTGTATGTCAAACTGATAGAGGACAGTTCAAACATACAGTCGATAATTGAAGTTGCAAAGCCGAAATTGTTGACACACGCCTTTAACAGCGGTTAAAGCAACTCATAGGCCTGTAAAGGACGTCAGCTAGGGGAATCAAGTGCGTGACGATCTGTGGGGGATCTAGAGACGTAAGGAGTGCGACAGTAGCCAGTTCGCTTGGAGGGTTGGAATTGGTCTCTGCTACATCCCAGACTGAAGTCTTATCGTAGGCTAGTGTTTGTAGGCAGTTTGTACTGTGCGGTGTTCAATCTGGACGAGGTCCCGAGGTTTTTCTACAGGTTGTAGTTTCCTCGTTAAAAAAATCTCTGGTGTCTTGTGTGCTTTACTTTCCACATTATATTCTTTGATTATATAATTAAAGCAAACACAAGAAGTACGTTATTAATAAACCTGATCGTTGTCCTCAATCCATCTATTGGATTTACCAAGACCCTGTCTTGCGTTGGATTGATCCTTTGAGATCCAAACTCAGGTTAACGGATCTGGATATTGATTTTTGAGATCGTCCAGATCTGACCATAAGTCTCACGAGCCCAAACGAAAAGTTGGTTGTATTTCGGTACCCCTGCTTTTTCAATTGGTATCAGAGCCGGTGAACACATAAAAGACGTAACTGTCTGTGTTTATCGCGGCTTGTGAGCTATGGACCAAAGCGTTAGAGCTTGTAACGTACCACCAAAGTTTGATGGCACAAACTAATAATGGTGGAAGACTGCAATGACTTTGTTTTTGCAAGCCCGAGACTTCAAAACTTGGGTTTATGTCAAAAAGGGATATTCACCACCAACTGTTCAAGTTGACGGTGAAACTGTCCTCAAAGACATAGCGGTTTATAATGACGTGGAAACACTCGCCGCCAAGCAAAACTATGATGCACTTAATGTAACAGCCCTACTTTCCACATAACCCCGGCCGATGATTATATAGAAAATATGACGACAAAGTTGTACGCAGAAGGGAAAAATATATATATCTTCTTATAGAATATAAATAGGTTCATACTAAAAATATACGGTGTTTCTGAAGACATTAAGGTACCCGAATAAAAGATGTAGAAACCAAAATGATGAATAAACTACCCAAGAGTAAATATTCCCCTCTGCCTCGCAACTACACTACGAAATAAAATAACGAATAGAAGAAGTGTAGATGTCCACCCTCAGTTAGATATCTCTGAATATCCTCCCGAAATTGGAATCAATCAAACTCCTTCACGATCTCTATTAACCTGAAAAAAAATTCAACGGAGTTAAACTCCAAGCAAGTTCACTCGATCCCGAGCCACGCAGCAATATAAAAATGGTAATCAAATAAATCACAAGGAAAAATTAGTCACTTAGGGAAATAATTAGTCAGTGTATTGTAAATTTTGAGTGCTTCCTGTACAAAACAAGATCAGTGGGCACGGAACAATGTAATAAAGAATCTATACAAATCTAACATAAGTACCTCTACCATACACACATCCGCACCACATATCCACTGTTTAGAACATATCTGCAACAATGCTCACATAAAAATGTACAAGCATGCATATAAGAAAAACGTACTTGGGAACACATCCCACTGTATCTCAAGTCCTTTTTAAGGAACGAGATTTAGCACCACCATGTATAGGGTCTACACAAAACCCCACACCTGTTCTCTCATCATTTTCTACTTACATTCGTAACGCGCTACCTACCATGTTAACGGCAGTACCACTGATTACAGTTAGACATCCCAGAAACAGTAGCAGTATCATTTCAAAATCCACTAGTAATTTAAATCAAAGCTAAAATACCCCAAACAATTGATTTCCAACAGAGGCGACCACAATACTCCCACTACCATCCTTACCAGAAATCAATGTACTGACACTAGTCTGTGTTTCAGTTTATACATCTCTAATCAGAATAAAAACAGCCTACTGCAAGCTGCTATATTGACCACTATGTATTGACGACTTTGGCTGAGGCGTCTATGGATACTCTTTGGAAAAATGATGAGCAAAACCCATAAAGCTAGTTCCAACAGTAAATATCTTGTAGAACTTCTAAGTTCATAGTTGTTCGATATATCTTAACAACAGTTCAAATTAGTATCACTAAATGACATTGTAATACAATTTCGCACCGACTACTTATCGACATGGTTAAATACTTGAGTTTCCCCTACGTAATATTGTTCTTCCCCTGTAACTTATACAGATTTGATTCAATTGAGGCTTTGAGGCTTTCAACTTGGGGATAAAAACAGTTAATTCATTTCACGACATACGAAAAGAATATCGCACCCTTGATTCCTTACTTCAACTCAACATTTGCATATAACCTTAACCTTGTATCTAAGTTTGAGTGGCTAAACCTCAAAGTAACCAGTACGTCACACACATAGTAATCATGGATTTCACAATTACAGGGGCGGAGCCAAAGGTAGGCTAGGGTGTGCTATAGCACCCCCCTAATTCCTTAAATTACTCACCAAGACACATTTCGACCCCTATAAAAAAAAAAAAATTTTTTTTAGCCCACCTAGTAATTAAGAGTTTAGCCCACCAGTCCTTCTAAATTTATTATTTAGCCCACCTTGTAGTTGTGTTTAAATTTTAGTCCCCACACACGGCACAAACTTGGTTCTTTTCCTCTTTCCGTTTTTATTTCGTTTCTTTTCTTTAGTTTTCTTTCATAAGCAGAGGCTGAAGAACAGACAGAGAGTGAAACACTGAAACTGAAAGAGGGAGGGAGGGTATACTCTCGATTGGTCAAGTGCTTAAACCCCCAAAAAAATTTGGCGGCCTGCGGCCGCCAAACGCCTTTAATTTTAGCACCCCCCATCCTAACTTTCTGGCTCCGCCACTGTTCACAAATACACAATTATAAAGAGTAAGTGCACAACACCATAATTACTTAACAACTATAGGAGTTTACATCTAATAACTAGGTTTAGTTATCTAAATTAACTACCAGGCTACCATGATCACCATGCTAAACATCCAACGATTTCACACACACCACCCAGATAATAACCAAGCTAGGGCAAAGTATATTATAGAATATCTATATATTCAAATATGGGTTAAGTCAAGACTTATTTAATTATCACTTCTACATCAGAACGAGACTAAGAGAAAGAGTAACTTGCATTAGAGTCGCAAAGACGATGAACAGTCGATCACACTAGGTAGAACTTCCTTCACCTATCAAGCCCTAAAACACCACAACCACACAGAGAAACACAATACAATCAACAATGGTTCCAAAGAAGAAACAAAATCGATAATTATGAACACTTACCCTTGATGATCACTAGTTTGATAATATCTTATCCCTAAGATGTTAGGATTACGAACTGCCGCAACTTATTATTTTACTATTTTTTTAATTCTCTTTATAAATTCTCCCCTTCACACGATCAGGAAGAGAAAAGGTCAAAAAACCTAAATTCATGTTTTCTCTTAATTATTAAGGGCCATGCCAATAAGGTACCCAAGCCCACTAGTACTACCCTTCGGCCCAAACTTATATATGTGTATTAAAAGGGTGGGTATTACACTTAATGCTATCATTCATGCAGTTACACCTGATCTTTTCCATCACGTGGCCACATGTGAAACCTCTCACGAGGCTTGAAATAGATTAAGGAACGTGTTCGAAGGGAATTCAGCAGAAAAAGAAGCTAGACTTCAAAACCTCATGTCTGACTGGGAAAACCTTCGAATGCTTGAGGATGATACCTTTGAAGAATTTAACCACAAATTGTTTGAGATAGTGAATGCCTGTCACACCTTAG
>JAJJMA010000707.1:0-22840 GCA_023529015.1 Papaver nudicaule
ACGTGCGAAGCACGTGCCCTATTCTAGTATTTACTGAGTCCACTACGATTTTTGTTACCCTGAAATCATGTTTTACCCTCTCTAACAAAATCCAATATCATACTGTAGTGTATATAGTGGTGTCAAATAAAACATTTCATGGGATCTTTTCCCATTTTAATTTTATCCTTTGATTTTATTTTAGGAGTCATATGCCAAGTGAATATTTTCCATGCCGCGCGTGGGTTAGGTGAGAGTCTTGAGACCGAATATCTGTTGACGTGGCAATCCAATCAGCTCATTTTGATGCTTAGCCGTTGGATTCCGTTATTTTACGTGTGGAGCGTCTGAGCTTCGGATTTCTTCTCATTTGCCATACTGGCCAGATTAACGGTTCATGTTTTCTAAAATAAAACTAGATCTAATTGGTGGACCTACCAAAATCTTAATACAGAAAATCCTCCTCTCCCAATAACGGAAGAAAAACCCTAACTCTGCATTAGGAAAGTCTATTTTATTTTCTTCTTCTCTCTTCGATCTGTGGAAATTCAGACACAGAATCGAGAGATCAATTTCTTGAATCCCTTCAAGGTACATGATAAACCTAAATTTCTCGTTTTTTCTGTATCAAATTATAATGGATGGATCCAATAATAGTAAATTCTCAACGTTTGATTAGTTTATTTTGTTGTATATTCCCAGATCTGTGTTGAAGAAGAAGATTTGGATTCATAGTTACAAGAGGGGTGCTATTAAAGCATATGCAACTTCATCCAAGTCTGTTATAGCTAATATAATAATTCAGAATGAGGACTGGAGAACGTGTTGCGAATTTGGCACTTTTAGGTTATTCTCGAAACTCAATTTTAAGTTATGTTGATTGCTTTAATTTTATAACTCAGAAAGCTAGATCGACATACTTATAATTGCTTAAGAATTTCTATTGATTCATGCAATGAAAGTGATAGCAAAATTTATGTAATTGCACTTCAGAACAGTGAAATACACAACCAAAGAATAATTTTTTAATTACACAACCAAAGAATCCTTGAAATGTGTAAATTCTCACTTCTGCATGCTTTTGAATTTCGATGTTAGGTCTGTTGAGACAGTTTGTGACACTCATAATAATCACCGTAGTGGCAACTTACTAATATGATGTCAGTAGTAATCTGATGTTGGCCTTAATTACTTTCCATTGGATGAAATAAATGTCCGATTGTGCTGATCAGAAATTAGTGCTTTGGTTTGTTTGTGTATTCAGTTAACCGGAAAAGTCATCAACCTTATTACTGACTGTCTCTGTTTGCAGGATTAACTTTGGCACCCCTTGTTGTGAAGGTAGATCCAAATTTAAATGTTGTTTTGACAGCATGCCTAGCAGTTTATGTCGGTTGCTACCGGTCTGTCAAGTCAACCCCACCTACGGTAAGTAAACTAGTTATATGCCACATCACTTCCATTTTTATTTTCATGTTGCTGGTTCCTGTTGTGTATTAGAGTTTAGGCAGAATCTGATGATTTTGATAATACGTTAATGCAGGAGACTATGTCAAATGAACATGCTATGCGCTTTCCATTGGTTGGGAGTGCGATGCTTTTATCACTATTTTTACTCTTCAAATTCCTATCAAAAGACTTGGTTAATGCTGTACTAACATGCTACTTCATTGTACTGGGGATCATCGCACTATCGTATGTTCTCTCCATATGGTTCATACTGTTTTTTTTTTTTTTTTTGGCTCGTTATCGGAGTTTTTGCAGACGTAATCTGATGTGTCTTCTGTTTCTTGAATAGGGCTACATTAGTACCTGCAATTAGTCGTTTTCTTCCAAAACTTTGGAATGATGAAGTTATCGTCTGGCATCTACCATACTTCCGCTGTATTTGATCTCACCTCCTTTTTTTTTTTTTTTTTTTTTTCCCTTAAATAAACTTTAGTGAGAATTACGATCAGGCAGTTATTTATTTCAACATATTAGTTTTGAAATTGTGGTCATTTTATTTTATTTCAACATAAATTGTGGTCATTTTTGCACCACCTGCAGCCTGCTTGTAGGCTACATTGGGTACTTTTGTGTGATAAGGTTCCAGTGTAGCACCCTGATCCACTAGATTAGTCTTTTGCATATTGTCTTTTACTGAAACTAATTCTTCTAGGTCTGGTTCTTTTTGTGTTGACTACCGTTGATAGTTGACCTTAAACATTATTTATGCAGAATGATGTTTATTTTTGTGCTTGCTTAAACAGCTGTGGAGGTTGAGTTCACGAGGTCTCAGATAGTTGCAGCAATCCCAGGAACTTTTTTCTGTATATGGTATGCTAAACAGAAGCATTGGTTGGCCAACAATGTATTGGGCCTTGCTTTCTGCATTCAGGTGACAACCGACCCATGTAAAGCCACAGATAATTTTTTTTTTTTTCCTTCTTCTGTGTATGGTATGCTAAACAGAAGCATTGGTTTGACATCATTTGTTCCAATGTGCCTTTTCATTGGTAAAATACGTTTGTTCTTGTCTGTGTTGACACACGTGACTGACATACTTGAGCCGTATGGACACTTATTGACACCGGCAAGGCTCCATTCCCAAAAATATAACAATAAAAAAAGTAAAATATACCCTGGAAGCTTTATCTGTGGTAAATAGCAATAACAAAACTAGAGATACTCTCCACTGATTTCCATTAGATTAAAATAGAGATACTCTCTCACAGCTACAGCCATATCTATGAGACCATGAAGATAAGTAGAAATATCAATGTAGTCTTTTTATGTAATGCCTTCTGGTATTGATCATAATCATGTATATGCAAGTATTTTTCTAAGTTCGCTATGTTACACTCTATGTTTTACTACTTATCTACTTTGTATATGCCATGCCCCTATTTCCTAGTCTTTTAAGTTGCCATGTCAAAGTATCCTACTAGACACACGACACCATGTCCGTGTCGTTGCAACCCAGGTTCTTGTTCTTTTTCCATCTTCGAATTCTATTTTCCTGTGGATGTGATTGCTGTTGTAATATTTGCATGTTTCTTAATTGGTTATGCAAGAATGACAAGTGTCAACAACTTGGGATAGTGAGAAAATTCTAAATGTCTTCTTTGTAATTGTGAGAAATATTTTTTAGCCAGAGTTAGAAAATTTGTATATACATGGAATAACATACGAGGTTTGAAAACGATTTGGTAAACACGGCTAGGAAAGTCTAATTATAGACGAGTAGTTGCAACATATGAGTATAAATATTAAATATGGAACAGAACATAGAGAAGTAGGGAACATCTTGGAGCAGATTATGAGTATAAATATTAAATACGTAGAGGATCAGTTGAATAGATGTGCAGGAGCATCCTTTTAAGTAATGATATAGCATGGACTGTAATGAGTTGAATAGTGAAGTAGATTTGTGTTGCATATTATAAATATGGAAGTTCTCTTGGGGAACTATCTATTTGCTCTGAATGCTCGACATTGAAATGATGGTTGTCTCCTCGTACATATTGTGTGCATTCAATCCCCGAGGCGACTTTGCCTGAACTATTATAGAAGCTTTTCGTTTTATGGTTAATCGTAAGCTGTCTATCATAAAGCTGTTTCTTCTTTTTTATTTCATATTTATAATATGCAATAGCTTAATAGCCCGGGTTCGATCAATTTTGCAGGGAATTGAAATGCTTTCTCTGGGTTCCTTCAAAACTGGTGGCATTCTCTTGGTAAGAACATACATATCATACCATCAACTACTTTAACCTGTAATGTTAGCATTGTCAAATGCTTTCTTTAACTTGCAAGGGGCTCTTGTCTCTCTAGTCTCTAGTGTTTTGTCCTCCTATGATTTACGTTTTTCTGGTAAGATTTACTTTTTTCTGGTAAATGTTGCTAGCATTGGAAGGCCTATGTTATGACTTAAAAAGGTAAACCATTAAATTAATGAGAAGAAAAGAATGTGATTAGCTTACTCTAGCTTGCGAATACTTGGGAGATGTGCCCAATGACGTTCTTAAGAAAACTTATGCAACGAATTCATTGCTGAAGAAATGGATGGAAAGTTTGGATTTTCTTCTAATTGAACAGTTAAGCAACCAATGTAAAGGATGGCAAATTTTGGAATCAGTTCTACAAAGCACTACTACTGTTGGTTTAAGTAATTTATAAACCTATTGAAAACCTAAGCCTTCGTAGTTCTCTGCTCAAATCTATAGTCTTTACACCAGAGGTTATGTTAGGGGTTGTGCATACATATTTGGTGGAAATGTTCTTTTGTAGTGTCTGAAGTAAAGTCTGAAATAAATTAAAAGTCAGTCTGACTATTCAGGTTGGGTTGATTTTTATGTGGATCGCAGTGAATATGTCGTTCTCATTTTTCTATTCTTTTAATATTTGTTCAATCATTGAGTTCCAATTAACATCACTGTATTTGCATATGGGACAAAATACCCCCTCGTCTTCCTGGTTGCTCATGTGGATGATCTTAACTCTTGCCTGGATTCCCATTAAATTAAATTGCTCATAAAAATATGGTTAAGGTTTATTAGATGTACCAGAGTGTTCTTTATTATTTAATTTTGATTGGGGATTACCATTTTGAAGAAATCGATTCTAGAAATTCTTCCCATAACACATCTCCACGTGTCCTGTGGGCTCAACTAACATTTATGATCTAGATGTCAATAGTGGAGCTCAACTATTTTCACATCCGAGGCTTCATTAAAATTATAAAACACAGCGAGTTTTAACAAGTTTGGGTTTGTTGGGCTGCTTTTTCTCATTGCAGGTTGGTCTTTTCTTTTATGACATATTCTGGGTATTTTTTACACCAGTGATGGTTAGCGTTGCAAAATCATTTGATGCTCCTATTAAGGTTGGTATTCCTTACAAATCTAGGTATCCCTTCGGCTGCCGAATTTAATGCATCTGGTAGCTTCACACTCACCGAAGTACTGTTTTCTTTGCAATTATGCAGCTTTTGTTCCCAACAGCAGATGCTGCTCGACCATATTCCATGCTTGGGCTTGGGGATATCGTGATTCCTGGTAATTGGTTGACATCTATATTTGTTGTTTTGCGGCATAATCATGTACAGGTTAGATTGTATGAACTAGGTGTACATGCATTACAGTATTGGTTTCCTCAGAAAGTTATATGTATTGGTTTGCGCCCCTTTCCAAATATATACATATCTGTTTCCCGTTTAGTGTCTACAATTTCCCTTATTTGTGTGCTGGCTTTTTTTGTTTATGTCTGTCATTTATGAAGGTGAAGACCTCACATGGTTGGGGGCCTATTATCTTCTAAGTTGGATATTTGTAACTTCATTTGATTTCATTTTGTAATTTAATTCTTTTACTATAATCTGATGAGAAATCTTTTTCTTGTTTCTCTTTCTGAAGGTATTTTTGTGGCATTGGCACTTCGCTTTGATGTTTCAAGGGGAAAAGAAATACGATACTTCAATAGTGCATTCATTGGTTACACCCTTGGCATAGTACTTACTATTGTAGTGATGAACTGGTTTCAGGCTGCACAGGTAACTTTCGTGATGAGTTTTAATTATCCTGCTATTTTCCATTATGTAAAAGCACATTCTCCATTAATCTTTTCTTGATCAAATGAGAAAAAATTCATTATTTTATATTTTGGCACTTGGTATCATGGAAATGTTATCGTGTTTCTTTGAATTAGTTGATTAATATTGTCTTTTTTCCCGTTTCAGCCCGCCCTTCTGTACATTGTACCAGCTGTAATTGGATCTCTGGCAGTTCATTGTTTATGGAACGGGGAAGTAAAGCAGGTTTGTTCCAAATCTTCTGTTTAAATTAATGGTTTTTCTTGGGTCATGAGGAAACCTCTTCCACGTTTATACTTTATTTTCAACATGTCAGAGTTTGCATCCTCGAAAAATATGTTGGTTAAAACACCTAACTAAGACCAATTTCTCTGGTCACCAAGGAAAAAGAGAGAAACATTTGATATTGAATACATACATAGTTGTAAGTTATTGGATTCCATATAGAAATACATGATTTTCAATCTGTTGGGGGGGAACATGGGGTTATTTTTCCTGTACAAGTAAAAAAAAAGGTTACCAGATTCAGGGACCTGTATATTTTCAATATTTTCTGAGTTCTCCGGAAGTTAAAGCTTCTTATTTTAACTTTTGGTTCTAACTGATAAATTTTCTTCTCGGTCCAAACTTTTGAATAAACATTTTAAATGTACCTGGTGCTAATTTCATACAGGTTGTAATTTTTACTACTCAATTCTAATTTTTCTCTGATCTATCTTGCTGTTATCATCTGCAGCTATTGGCGTTTGACGAATCTAAGACTGCTGCTTCATCTGAAGATGGAGAGTCCAGTAGTACAGTTGATGATTCCAAATCAAGTAAGAAAGATGAGTGAAGGAAAAAAGCTTGCCTAGGGATAAAGATATAAACATTTTTACTTCGGGTACATTGCAAGAAAAGCAATGGTATTTCAACTTAACGTTTAGAGAACCCCAGCTTAATGATGCCGTCGGCTCTCGGCTATACTGACTTATTAAAACTGATAGGGACGCAATGGTTTAAGGATGGGATGCCATTTTAATGTAACAGATTTTGGTATCAAAAAGTAATAAATTAGATAATAGTTCATTTATCTTCTATGTTCTTGTATGTATTATCCAGGACATGGAACAGCTATCAGCTGGTATTCTCTCGAAAATTAGGAATCGTGATTCAGGGGCTGTAGAAAAAGCGCAGCCTCTCACTTGTACTTCAAAGTCCGGTTCACAGATCTTACAAATCAAAAACCTTCTCCTTCTTCCCGTCTCTTGTACTTCGTCCTTTTTAAATAACAATCCGGATTTTTGATCAATGGATTCTACTCAGAATGGAGGAGCAAAGGTAAGAATCCAAGTTCAACTTTTGATTTTGTTGTTGCATACCTGAACTAGTGTTGGTAATGGCTACCTGTAATTCATAGTTATCGGTCGCTACCTAAACGTATGACTCAAAAAATCAAGAACTTGAAGCCCAATCCTAAACATATGTATGTATTTTTAGCAGTTTCACTTGAAGCCCAATCCTAAACATATGTATGTATTTTTAGCAGCCGAAACTACTAGTTAACTTTATATTTCTCAACACGTGTTTTCCTTTAGAAGCCGTCAGCCCGTAACTTGTTACTTTAAAAGTTAATTTTTGTCGCAAACATACGAGCCGTAACCTAATATATTTAAGCCGTAGGTTAAGTTACGATTGTTTTTTTTGGTGTTATCTTTCATCCGTAACATGCACTGAAATACAAAGTTTGATCAAATTTAGATGTTTTCGTTGGATTTTTGCAACATGCCAGATGAATCAAGTGCTCAAATTGCACCACCTGTAACAAGACAAGCAAATCATCAACCTCCCCGACCAACTCAAGTGATTGACATATCATATGAGGAAACAACCCCCACTAATGTTGTTGTCGAGGAACCTATTGTTTGGGTACCTTCTAATATGATTGATCACTTTGCAGCACCAATAGTTCGTAATCTTGGATGAAGAAGAGTTGGAGAGCTAGACTCTGATGCGCTTTGTGATTATTCAATTGTTTTCATGTGGCGCACATCCCAAGAAGGAGCATGATGAAAGTCGGAGAAAGGATGACTCAATCTGGTAGAATGAATCTAGAGTAATTAAATCTGGGCGTGTGATTTACACCCGATGAACTCAATCAATGAACTTGATGTTTTATGTAGTCCTATGAGTTTTAGGATGGATGAATTTTAGTTTGGTTTAAGATTATGGATATCTAGCAAGTGATGTTTAACTATGGATGTTTAACTACTTGTTTTTAAGGTTTTTTAAAATTACGTTTTTTTTTTTTTTAAAGGTTCTACATAATTTACGGCTTAATTTAAAATGCACTTCTTAATCCGTAAGTTTTATAACTTTTATTGGCCCAAAAAATTTGAGGGACAGTGAAGGTTACAACTGAAATACTTACACCAGATTGCTGCTGTATATCTAGAGAATCAGGATGTAGCCAGACTTTCGGCTAGTCAAACCCCATACGTAAGTCTGGTAATCGATTTTACAGTAACTTACAGCCAATTTGATTTTTTTCTCCCATTGATTTAAGAGAAAAGAGCCGTTACAAGCCTTACCGGCTCTTTTTTGAAAAGTGTTAAGCCGTTGAAACTTGTTTCCCTAGAAATATTCAACCATATTCACATCATAATTAACATCTTTACAAAACTAAACTCTTCAAAGCACAACTAAACTCTCTTCCAAGCTTTAGCTCTCTTAGCTTACTTTACTAACCAGCTCACCAAACTGTTGCCGGTTCTAAGTTTATGTTGGAAGAAGATTTATATCTTTGCCGAAATTATATCATTTACTAACCGCCGAAGGAGCAATTTCGGGCTCACAAAGGAAATCTGGTGTGCAATTTTCCTAAATAAAACTGACGTGACAAAACCGTGGACTTCTGGACTGAAACCCGCAACCCCATGACATGGGAAACCTTTGTGTTGCAACAACGATGGTGGAAACTTCAAAAACATGTTTATGAAATTGGTTGCAGCTATCAACCGTTGTTACCATTTTACAGGTGAAACAAATGAAGATATTGTAGCAAGTCTCTAGTGGAACGACGTCGATGGAAAAAAAATCGTTATAGGGTATGTAGGAAGTTTTTTTGTGAAACTTTAAGGTAGTAACGATGGTTTGGCGTGACGGGTATAATGGTGGTAAAGAATCATGGTTAAAGCACCTATGTAGCAATATAAATAATTTGTGGAAAGAGTTTGCTAACTTTTTTTGGTGTTACATCGTAACTTATGGCTAAAACCACCGTTTTCCAGCCAAAAGTGGTTGAAATTCAAAAGATCAAGATTGTCCGACATTAAGATTAATCACTAACAAAAGATTTTAATTATCCAAATACATTTCATTTCATTTCATTTAGTGTGATTAGAAGTTCAAACAAAAGCATTAATTACCCAGAAAAGATTATCCAATATACATTTCATTTCATCTGTCCAGCATCATTCTTCAATCATCTTTGATATTAACAATTTAACATATTCCATTGATGCGGCTTGTTTCGACATATGCAAGGCCTCCCAAGTTTGCATACCTTGCTCGTATTTACGCACCATTTCTGGTTAGGCTATATGACCCTATTTCTGATTAGATTTTGAATTAGGTTTTTCTTATGAATGATTTTAATTGTATTTTGAATGGGTTATGCATTGGTTACTTGTACACATAGTACATGTGGTTTTATTTGATTATGTATGAGTACAATTGGTTCAATTTTGTGTTGAATTTGTTTGTAGGAAGCGGAAGCAAACAAAGCAAAAGTACAAATACATGTACTGCACCAAAGAAGCTTGTTGATAAAAAGAAACGCAAGATAGAAGAACAAAGAAGAAACAAGTTGATGCAAATGTACCTCAAGATGAAGAGAAGAAAGCAGTGAAGTCGTTTCGCTCAAGTTTAGGACGTATTCTTTCCTTGTTGAAAACAAAGGTTAGAAATCATAGAAAAACATAAGGAAGAGTTAAAGAATAGACAACTTTACGTAATATCCTTGGTGTGCTCGACGAAGGGAAACTAACCGTGGGTGAGTGTAACAAGGCGCCTAAAGTGTTAGAGCACATTATTAGGTGTTTCAAGGAAGGCGAGCCGTTCGAGATTGGTGGTCAAACTTTGAAGACGGATCTAAACTCGTTTGCGATTGTATTTTACATGAAGATATTTCATATGAGCAAAGAAGATTTTACACCAGTTATACCCATTGTACAAGTGGTTTTTCTATAAAAAAAAAAAATCAAATCTTTCGTGTCTACGGTTTGCAGGTTGGTCAAGAATTTGTTAATCAGTGGATAGAAGAGGAAAAAAGTCAATTTTTTTTTTTTTTAGCAAAGGATGATATTGTCTTGGCTTGAAAACACAAATAGAAGAAAGGGACAAGAGAATGTCAGAATTGGAGAATACCAATTCAGTGTTGATGAGTTCAAAATCAGAATTGATTAGAGAACTTGAAGTATATAAAGCACAACAACATCCTCCAGCACCGACACCTACACATATTACACCTCCGGGTCTTAGTTTCGAACTCAAGTTAACTCAAGAGCTGGAAAAACCAACTCATGATATGGATCAAGATGTGAGTGGATAGGTATCGGTGGCCGAGGTACCTGTAGCCCAAGAACCATTTTCCGATGGAAGTGTAGCACAAGAACCAGTAGCCGAAGGACCTGTAGCCCAAGAACCATTTGCCGAGGGAAGTGTAACACAAGAACCAGTAGCCGAGAGACCTGCAGTTGTATAAGCAATATCAGCAGTGCCTCTACAAGTACTGCCTCTAAGTTGTAGCATCAGTTGTAGTGCAGCAGTAGCTGTTATTTGATCAATAAAGAAAAATGTGTAGAAAATGATACAAGGAAGATGGTGGATGCCTCTTATATTTCTGAAGAGGAGTTAAAACAATTAAGGAAAAATAAGTTAATGAAGTCTAATAATAAATCTGAACTGTTGACTTCTTACTCGACCAAGAATGACAAACAGAAACAAGTAAAGCTAATCAAAGAATTTTTCAAATGTAGATCAAAAAGGTACGTGATTCCTATTCATAAATTTGATTTTTTGTTAAGTTTAAACCACCGTACCTCGTTAGATTTTTGTACACAATGAGTAATAAATGATTTGAATGATTTTTGTACACGATGCAACGACCACGTCTCGAAGAAAGTGGGCGTTTACCCCAGTGTTATTCTTATAGGAGGGCACATGGACCAACTCATGTTCAATCAATCATTGGAAACTTGTTTTCTCGAGTTCAAGATGACTAAATGGATCGAAATGTTTAATACAAATTCAACCTCAAATAAATTTCTCAAGACCATATTAAACGATATATATCCCTGGGTACTCAATTCTTTATCTGAGTACATTGTTTCCTAAGCGCGTTTTTTATTTCAATATTAACTTGTACCAGTTGTACCACTGGTACAAGTGGTTCTGCCACCAATTGTACCACTGGTACAAGTGCTTTCCCCATTTGAAATACTTTGTTTGAAAACCCTTTTTTTTTTTCCTTCAGTTTAATGTACTCTCAAAAGATGCTGAAAAAATGACAGACTATAGACGATGTGGTTAAGGATGTGGATGTTAAAGATATGCAACACTTGTTGATTCTGATAGCTCACCACATTGAATATGAAGGTGTGGAGAACCCTCACTTCACCTTGCTTCACTTTGACTGCCTAGAACCACAATGGAAGCAATACACTCCTCTTCTCAACTCTACTGGACGCAAATGTTGGGATGATGCAGTTACAATGGAAAGACGGGTAAACCAGGCGCTTAGGAAACTCTATAAACTGGATCTAAAAAATGTTGTCAGAGTCACTAAATTTCCACAACAGAGCAAAAGGTAGGTCCGAAAATTGAATGAATGTGTTAGTTCTTTGTGTATAAGACTCAAATAATTTAACTCTCGGTTTTGCATAAGTGCCGACTCTGGAATGTACGTTCTAAACTACATGGAGTGGATGATCGGCAATGGACACATGTTTGAAAAACCAGAAATCGTAACTGATAAGATAAGTACTGCACGACTCGACCATCTATATGAAAATATATAAGATAAAGTGCTTGCTGGAAGGAGAAAAAAAAAGAAAAAGTGAAGCAATTGTAGTTTGTTTTAGTTATTTTCTTAAAAGAAAGTAAATAAACCAATGTAGTTTGTTTTAGTTATTTTCTTGAAAGAAAGTAAATAAATCAATGTAGTTTGATTTTAGTTCATGGTTTGTAAAACACTTTATTTTTCATTTTGTTTGTTTTTAGATCATGGTAAAACACTTTATTTTGCTAACATGAATGTACCTATGAAGTTAATCTCGGTTTTTATCTCGTCTCGGTTGGGGACCGAGACACTGAGACAAGTTTGTCTCGGTGAGATTCTCGGTGAAATCTCGGAGTAAATCTCGGTACCTGTTTCCATCTTCTAGAAATGATATATGCCAATAATCTACATATGATCAAGCTATTGGTTGGGACATCATCTTTATTTCTAGTTAGGCAGCAAAATAAGATAACACGTGACTGTGTAGTCACTTAGGAACAAAGACTATATACAATCAAAGGTCAAAAGTTAATCCCTCAAATACAATTAAATTAGATTTCCTTTTCTTACGCTTGCCTCTCCCTTCTCATGGATTAATCGCTGACAATGGGTAGAATCACCAACAGTTTATGGAAATAATCTAAAATTGAATACACATCTGTAGTCGAGAATCTCGAGCTTAAAAGAAGAGAAATTTTGAGTTTTAAAGTTGACTAACTACAAATAAGATCTGATCGACCGATTTTAATGACTCGTTTTAAAACATCTGTGTGTTTTTCTATCTATGACAAGAACCAAGAAGAAGAAAAGGGAAAACTGAAAAAGAAGACCGGAGGTTTAGTTTTGTTTAAATGGATAATCACCGGTTTTACCCTATCTCGGCTGTTTTTTTCTGTCTCGTACCGGCCGAGATAACCGATATTTTGGTGATAATTTCGTTTTGAATTTACCGGCTTTATCGTCTCGGTGAGCAGCCGAAACCGAGAAACCCGGCGAGATCTCGGCCATCTCGGCCGAGATCGACTACATAGGAATGTACTCTTAAAATTAGTCTACTACTGTTAATTATAATTTGTCTGACAGGGTATGCAAATATACACAAGGTACAAACAAGCCATGAAAGATTTTTCCTGTAAAAATAAGCACTTGTACCATGGGTACAACTGTGCCTAGAAAACCATGATATATAGTTGTACCGTGGGTACAACTGTGCTTGGAATTTCCTATCGAAATTGTAAGAGCTAAAAGAACTGTCAAGTAACAAAAAAAAAAAAAAATGTATATCTAATACAAAAATAACATTCCATGAACGAAAAAATTTTAAAATCAATAACTAAGTGAAATTTACAATTACAACCATGGGTTGAAATACGATAAAATGTTGTATAACTAACTAAAAGAAAGTAAGTGGTGAAGAAGATGGTATTAAAAAGAGGGCAGAAGACACATTCTCTTCGCTGGAGGATTAGCACATGTTGGCTTGTTGTGTTGAGTCTTCTCGTGACAGTTACCACACTTGTGCACCCTAGTGAAACGAGAGTCAATATTTGGAATCTGATTCCTCTTCGGCCAGCCAACTTTCTTCCAAGTAACATCAGGTGGAAGGACAAGTACTTCATTAGAAATACGCCTCCGTCAGTGGGAATGAGATTGATAGGACAAGCATAGGCAACTCGAATTGAGAATAGGGTGTGATAGGGAATGACATAATCATAAACACTATGATTTATTTTAAGAATGCACTTAATAGCATGATTGCACGGGAACTGTTCGGTAAACCAAACTCGACAGCTGCAGTGGAATTTGCTAAGATCAACAACATGAGACACATACGCCTAGCGTGTACCTCAAACTGAAGGTCACCACATATGGTTACTCTCCAATCAGAACCAACATTATTCGCCTCCTCAATTCTTTTTTCAAGTTTGCTTGGGACATATGAAACTTATATAGCCTTTACCTTTCAGCCGCCTCTTATTCATTAGATCCAATTCGAATATAGTTTACTCAAGTGAAAATAGGAAAACTCTTCGCCTCCCTAATCCGTAAATTAAAAGACTCAGCAACATTGGAGCACACATCTCCATATCGGCAACCTTCATAATTTACATTGGACCACTTTTCGTTGGGGATCTTACTCAAGTATGCATGAAGACCAGTGCAACCCATTTCCTTCAATTTGTCTATACCAGAATCAAAACCTCCATGTGTAGATGAAAAAAAAACACTATGTATTCATGGCTTGCTTGTACTCTTCTTTCTTCTTTTTAATTTAGCAGCGAACATTATTCTTTAGGTAATAGTAACAGAAAACATGATGAGATCCATGGAACACGTCAGGAATGCCATTCACCAAACCGCCGTGTTTATCCGTGATGAAATTTAAAAGACGTTCACAACTTAGTTTGGTATTAAACTTCGTTAAGAACCAATACCCGTTATCTACATTTTCTCCTGAAACAATACTGTATACCACAGGAAATATTCCTGCAAAAACAAACACATACAGAGAAAAAAATGGAAAAGGCAGAGAAATAGACACTACTTGTACCAAGGGTACAACTTGTGAAAGAGTGATTGATACTGAAAATTATGAATGCAAATGTACAAGACAAAACTGACCTTGATTGGCAGTTTCCCTAGTAACTGCCATAGGGTATCCCCTAAACCTTCCAGTGAGGAAAATGTCATCACAAAAAATGACCGGGCAACAATATTCGAAACCGGAAATTCAAGCTTCGAACAAAAGAAATAAACTCTTGAACTGATTTGTGCCTTCCTCGAAAACCAAATTCGCTACACTTCTAGGATTCGTCTTCTTCATGGCATCAACAAACCACAATAAGTCAATAATCCCATTTATCAATATCCTCATATAGCTTCTTCAAGCACTCTTCCTTACCGGCACGAGCTTGATAATAACTCAAAGTCAAATTATAATCAGTTTGGAATTCATCTACAATGACACAGGGTCTTTTATTCGGATTACTCCTCACTTGATCCATAACTAAGCTCTTGACAAGTTCCCCGTAATGGGTGCATTCCTGGTTTTGTCCCTAAACCCCGCACAACACGTGTGATCACCGTTGTATTCTCTAAATGTGAAGTGGTTAGCCAAACCTTATTTTCTTGATGAAGCATGAAACCTCCATTTACAAGACAATTTTCATTGTATAAACACTCAACGTGTTTCTCGTAAGGTCGCTTTTAACAACTTTGATATTGCGACCCCAGTAGTGATTGTACTTCTTAATTATCAAACGAACTTCATATCGTCCGTCAAAGAATTCCTGGCCTACCCCAGTAATGATTGTAGCCCATGCATCGACTCATGTAGGTTTTCTTAGTTGTACCTTTCCATTGAACCCTCAGACACATGAATATGATGCGGTTGGATTAGGCATGAAATACTGACCATGAACAACATTTGGGGAGAACGACACCTTTTCGTTCACCCCTCAGACACATGAAGATGATATGGTTGGATTCGGCATGAAAGAATGATCATGAACATCATTTAGAGAGCACAACAAGTCCATCATTGAAGTTAGTCTAGGCAATGTAGGTGGAGGCAATGAAGGTCCTATTAGAAATGGTGTAGGCAAAGTGGAAGGTGCGTACAAAGCATGTGGTGGAAACGAATATCGATGCAATGAAGGTTTTGGAAAAGTGGATGGTGCATGAAAAGAAGGTCTAAGCAAAGAAGGTGGAGGCATAGAAGTTGGAGGCAAAGAGGGTGGAGGCAATACGTGAAGATTCAATCCCAAAAAACCATCACGCTTAACTACACATAATGATACGACTAACCTTAGTATTAAGTCTGTATCAACAACCATAATCTCTCTCCCACCATCATCATATTGAAACTGAAATGAGCCTAACAATTAATTTCCAATTAGAACGAACACTTGATTCCAATTGCGCAAGAGTTGATTTTATACTAAGCTGACATGTAAAGGAATCTGTATCGTATGCCACGACGCAAAGAGTTTAAATATCCGAAACTATCTGTAAAATTAAAACAACAAGCAACCAAACAACAAAAATTGAAATCAAAACTTAAAATAGTTTAATTGAATTTACTCTCTACTGTTATTTGCAGATGATATACTACAAATCCTTTCAAAATCACCAATTGTACAAGGAGTACAACCAGGCACGAAAAAAAAATTCATGCTAGAAAATATGTAGTTATAACCATAGCACCAGGCAAGGAACTGATGAATTTTTAAGCAAAATTTCATGTACACATATACGATTGAGCATTAAACCCTTGGAAAGCTAAGTTAGTTTACAACACATGAAGAACATTTACCAAATCAAAGTTCAGATTCCAATAACCTATATACTTCATCCAAATTAAAATTAACCTAAAACAAATCAAATAAACTAGGTCGAACCAGACATTGGTGTTGATTTCAGAAGCTTTGAGTTTCGATTGTTCTTACGAAAGAAAACACTAAAATTCATCCTAATATAATTTAGAATTGAAACAAGAAACTTTTTTTTATAAATCAGCTGATTTAACTCATGTTTAAACTTAATGAAACATTATATCTATTGAAACTACATATCATAACCTAAAATCAAACCACAAAATATGTTGAATTCAAAAACCTAAAAAATAAACTTACATGTTTTGGATATCAAGGAAGAGATTGATATTGATTGGAACTACAATTTCACTGAAATTAAAAGATTTTCACTCTTCATATCTAAGATCGAATTTATTTTATTTTTTTTCTCACGGTCTGTTACAGAAGAAGTGAAACACGGTTTCTCTGATTTGAAATTCAATTCTGGCCTTTTTATACTGCAGGAGGTAAGGGCATTCTGGTAAACTCCATATAATTTGCTGATTGTGCATTTGGGTCACTTTCCCTCCCATGTCTTTATAAGCAGTATATTTGTCATTCATGTCTTTATAAACATTCCCAATTTTTGAAGTCTCGTAGAACCAGAAATTGACAAAATTGGTTTTGCGGACCAATTTTGAGATGAGAATATCTATAACTTTAATAATATTGGTGTGTTGGAATCAAAAGGATAAGTTTTAGAACGATTGATTAGAGTGTGATATAAGCAAAATAAAAAGAAGACTAAAGCGATATTCTCGCGAAGAAGAAAATCTGATGATTTGAATCCAAATAATCAAGAAGAAGAAGGAAAAAAATCATAAGGGTTGGGGATTACTTCCAAATAACTCTATTTTGTCCTATTGGATATAGAGGCCCCCAACAAATTCATTGAGGAACCAATCGAACCTTCATAATTAACTAATCAGATTTCTCCCTCCTTCTCTTTACATCCGTTTGAGTTTAGTGGGATAAGCCAATTGTGAGAATAAATGAGCAAAATAAGTAAATATACCTGCTATGAAACAAATAATCAAGTTGGGAATTCTGAAAAAGTAGTCCTTAAAATTTCTCTTCAGTGTCTTGTCTGAAAATATCAATGTTCTGTACATTGCTTCAGTTAAGGCATATGTAGTAATTAGGTCTGACTCCTCGGCTAAAATACCATGCTCGGATATCATATGCTCCACTTGTTTTCCATAACCGTTAAGAATGTTAGAATATTTGTAACAATTAAAAATACTGAATTAAACGAAAATCAAGATTTTGATGAAACACACTAAGAGGACAGAGTTACTAGTTCAACTAGCTGCTCTTAACACAATAGTGCACGGGTACACCTCCAAAGGAGTGATGCCAATAACCCTCACAACGCAGTTGTGTCCAGGATAAAACTGCTCGGTGTAACCACTGTTCAGAACGACAGTGGTTACACTTAACGAACTAGCAACAATGAAAGAAAGAATATAAAACACACAGTACGCAAACAGAACAAAAGAGGGGAAACGTGAGAGGGATAGTAGCCTTCAACTGGTATACTTTGAAATGAAAATCGAGTTTTCTTTTATAACAGACAATTGCAATGAAGGCAATTGAAGGTAATTGATTCGCAATCAATTTTATTGCTCCATGCAAGGTAATAAAATATAAAACAGATTAAGTCATACATAATTGAGTGATGTAATTATTGGTAATAAAATATACCCAACCTGGCCCCCAAATTATGAAAAACGTTTAAAAATATAATTATGTTTAAATTTGTTTCACCTTTCCAGAACTAAAATTCAAAAACAAAAACAATTTAAACATGAAAAAAGAATCTTGGTTTGTTCTCATACCCATTACCGCATAGGCCCAAGCTCGCCCGCCCCTACCTATATGAGTAGGAAAGGTTCTTACTCATATAGTGGACTTCATCTTTAGGAAAACCTAATGCGGGACCAAAGATTCAGTTTCATTCATAAAGCGAAAATGAGCTAGTGTCTAGATGACAAAAATGTCATAAGTTCAAACCACACTAAGACCAAAAGCTCAACATTAAAAACTCTTTTAAAGTTCATTTTCTCCAACAAAGAATAGGGGAAAGTATATTATACATTGTCACAAATAATATTCTCAACTGTAATCGCCTAACCAATAACATAAAGAAGTATCACAAAGAGAAAGAAATGGCTCTCATCTCTCTTCCCCTCTCCTCTGCAACTCTTCAACTGATTACTCCTCCTTCATTAAATATTCACAATTTGTGATTGTCACCCAACTTGCAACTAAATCACAAATTTACATGATTGTCTCTCATTCTCTACATTTTATAATCTAGTTGGACATATTCCTGGAAACAACACCTATTCTAAGCAAAACAAGATGCAAATTCATACTTACATCACTTCACTTTCAAACAAACACACACCTTCAGCTTCATCCATACTTTGTTTACCAAAGTAATAAAAAATAACCCAATCCCATTATTCATTCATGTCTCACCATACCCCTCTACATACTGCACTATCGTATACCAATGTTAATACCAAAATATCGTTGGCCACGTGTCACTCTCTCGCGACGTGAAGGTACGATATAAAGATGAAGACGAATTACATAATCCATTCCCAACGTACTTTACCTCATCACGAGGTATGACGGGAAACAAAGGATATGATGAGCCTACACTAGCTAGGCCTGAGCATGAAGGACACGTGTTGAAGCTTTTGCCTCCCAAACCTATACTACGACATAGGGATAGGGAAACGTGTCGATCACCCAGCGGTTACTCAAGCGACGATGAGTCATCAAAGGATAAGAACAAGTGCATCGAGAACATCGAAGAAGACAAGACAACAAAGATAGACTCCACAGGAGACGTGTCGATCACCGGGTGGATAATTGAGGCGGTGGAAGAAATCCAGTTGTATATGAGGAACATCGAAGAAAGAAGGAACCGAAGGTAGCAAAAACGAATTAACTCCACAAACTACTATAAATACCCCACTCCACTGAGAGAGAAGGGGTCGAGTAAATTTTAGGTGGATACGCTGAAAGAATGTTCACTATCCAATAGTCCACCAGAGAATTGTAAGGGATAAAAGTATGAATATTAATGGCATCATTGTCTTTCCCCGAGGATGTAGGCATATAATGTGCTGAACCTCGTTATATCAGTGTGATATATACTACTCTAACGTTGATTGGTCTAAGGGATTTGATCTCTCCCACATGAAGATCACCTAAACATCATCATTACACGATAGTGTATTCATGGAACTTGCTATCTTACCCGTAAATAGCATTGAAATGAGTGATGTTGAAGGTTTCATATAATCAGTATCATCATAAAACATATGTTGGAAAAACTGCAGATTCCGTTCTGCATCTACTATTGCGTATTGTGATGGTTGAGGACGCCAGTAGAGTTTAGATACTTCAAGTGATATCTCCACCCCCGTGGTTATATCCGAGGTGTTGCAGGACTAAGGCTACTCATTTAATCGTTGTTGTTACTATCTTACTTATTATTGGTTGATGTATGATATGGAAAAATTAGTATCAACAACCAACACCACCAATGGTTTTCATTCCACCACAATGTCCGCTGCCATCATCCACACTTCACCAATCCAGTTCTGGCTTGAACGAGTCTCCAACACACTCCCAGAACCGAGTAATCCAACTCACTCTTGCCATCCTCTCACCCTGCACCTTGTCATATTTTATGACATCTTACTGTCAGGATGCACTGACACACCAAGAATTTTACTGACAGGGTCAGGCAATCACTGTTACCTTCAGTCGCAGATGGCTACTCTGACCCCCAAAAACAGCTCACCTCACAATTCACACCTGCCACCTATATTCAAACTCCTTCTCACTTGGGAGATAGACCAACCCCACTCCATACTAACAATTATCAGAACATCTAATTAATGTACCTATCCACAATCACGGTTTATCCCATAACAACTCATCTACTCAATTCACTTTTAACCTCCATTCCTTTTTAGAATCAAGTAAGAAAGTGTCGCACAATTTTCTCTGCTCGATACTCACGCCACACAACAATTCACTCACTTCTTCAAATAACATTTCCCACCTTATTAGCTATTACCTCTAATTTTCATCTCCTATCTCTTCACAACTTCATTTATCCTATGACATGACTAATGATGTTGTTTTATCCTTTCAGTGAGTGGTTTGTCTATTCCAGCACTCGCCTTTGCAATGAGTTTTCTAACATGGAACTGTCAGGGTGCTAATAATCCCTTGACAGTTCAAAAGCTTAGACAGCTTACTCGAAATTTCAAGCCTTCTATCCTTTTCCTCTTAGAAACTATAGCTCCTATCGATTGAATGAACTTCATAAAAACCCATTTCGAAATCATCTTCACGGTTCCTTGTAATGGACAAAGGTGGCCTTTGCATCATCTGGACTTCTCATCTCTTTGTCGAAATTCTCCTTGCTAATCAAATTATCATTCCCGCAATTATCAAACCTCCTAACTCTACCCATACTTGGTTTTTGTTAGAGCATAACTCGGTTGAACCCACTGGCGTTGCTATCTCAAGTCAGTTGTCAAGTTTAGTTGAGGAAAACTCAATCCTTGATTAAGTCTACCATATCAGTTCAGACTAGGATAAGTTAGGTGTTCGAGACGAAGACCATTGAAGATGAAGACCGAGCTTACATACTTGATATATTAATCGTCCTCATTAAATTAGAAAGGTTTTCCTTTAGGTTTCGTATTAACCATTCTATCAATTAAAATAGTCTATGATATTGTTTATAGTGATATTGAAGGATCAAAGACTAGTTCACTTAGCATTTAGATCACTAAGTGACCAATGCCTAAGTAGAATGCGGGAACAGAGTAGTTCTAGAATTTCACCTGAACAGCGTACGCGTTCACGAACGCGTTCATTTGCTGGAAGGGAAAATTCCTGAACTCAACAGTTTCTCATGAACGCATTCATATGCGAGTTCAGAAACTCCTGAACTCTGAGAAACTGTACATGAACGCATTCATATAAGCCATGGTCTAAAACTTCTAAATAGAGGTTTTTCCTTTTGTGAATGGATTCTCGAACTTGTTCATATTAAGGCCCATATAGCTCTTGTCCACAATGGTCTTTATGTTCGTGCATTCTTACATGGACTCAATGCATGGCCAACTTACTTAGCCATTTGTTATCATTCGATTCAGTCAAGCAGTCTTCTAACAACCTTTAGGTTTTTAACCAACAGGTTAAAAAAAGATTGAGAGTGGACCTCAGTAAGCCTATGGACTTTTCTAAGTTCGGAAACTTGCGTGAGCCCCACTTAAGGCTGTTTAACTTTAAAGCAAAGCCTCCCTTGATGATCAATGTAAATAGATGACCTTCTGCAAGATACAAACTAATCCTCTATACACATGTGTATCCTTGCATAAAGGTTGGTCGTCATCTCGAAGTCCTTTTCTTGGAGTACGACTATTTGAAAGACTTCACTTGAGGATCGTGAAGTACATGTCGGAATTAATATTCCTGATCATGTATCTTAGGTCGATTGATTTGTTGATCAAGTCAATCAAAAAGGACCAAAGATTTGATAGAAGCTTCGTAAGGCTACACTCGGTACTTTAAGTCCTAGAAGATCCATAACGCAATTCACGAACTAGGTTTAATACTAAGTTTGTCACGCGTTACGAGGTAAAACTGTTTAGGCTAGATCAATAAGCCCTATTGTATATCGGTTTTCATTAACCTTGACTTTAAGTATAAAGGAAATCACATATCGTATTCTTGTTGAAAGACAATTGAGTACAACCAGGCGTCATGTTAGAGGCAGAGTAGCGCTAGTCTTCACGAAGGGAAGTGGAGTAACTCTTAGGCCTGTAAAGGACGTCAGCAAGGGGACTCAAGTGCGCAGGCTTCTGCGGGATTTAAGAGACGTAGGAACACAACGGTAGCTGAGTCTTGGAAGGTTAATTCAGTCTCGATACATTCCAGCCTCTGAGAGTAGTCTAGCGTTTGTATTTGCTTAATACTATGTGTGTTCATATTTGGACTAGGTCCCAGGGTTTTTTTGCTGGTTGTGGTTTCCTCGTTAACAAAACTTCTGGTGTCTTACTTTACTTTTTTCCTTTCGCATTTGAAAAAAAAGGGGATACCAAGATATACCACAAACTTTTAGTTTTTGTGAACGTAATTGATTTTAGGTTGTTTGAACGATCTCACAAATCAATATTCAAACAACAACCTGAGTATAGTTCAGAGAACCGAACCCTAACAAGAACACGTTCTTGTAAATATCAATAGAGATGGATTCACTACAGGTTATGAATCAACAAACTTGCAATTACTTCAATTATATAGATCAAAGATAATATAATGCGGAAGGGAAAAGTAATGCAAGACACAAGAATTTTGTTAACGAGGAAACTGCAAACCAGTAGAAAAACCCCGGGACCTCGTCCAGATGTGAACACCCTTAGTATTAAGCGAATACAGACGCTAGCCTACTCTCAGACTTCAGACTGGAATGTATCGTGACTGAATTAACCCTACAAGCAATCCAGTTACCAATGTGTTCCTACGTCTCTTGGCTCCCGCAAAAACCTACGTACTTGATTCCCCTAGCTGACGTCCTTTACAGGCCTAGGATTTGCTTCACATCCCTTCGTGAAGACTAGCGCTACCCTGCCTCTAACAGGACGCCTAAAAGTACTCTGTTAAAAACAAGAATAAGATTGTGATTTCTTTTAGACTTAAAGTCAAGGTTAATGCAAATCGGTTTTACTGCATAGGGCTCATTGATATAGCCTAAAAAGTTTTACCTCCTAACGCTAGACGAACTTAGTATTAAACCTAGTTCGTAAATACGCGTTACGGAACTTCTGGGGTTTACGATTCAAGATCTACCGT